>VXAK01005804.1:867-34817 GCA_013399435.1 Arenaria interpres | reverse complement strand
TAACCCCCAAGTATAAAACAATTGATCCTCTCCGCAAACCCCCCTACCCCTCCCACGTTATGAGCAAATAACCAGAAACATGGTTTTAGGGCTGTAAAATCATGAGCAATACCTGGTCTCTCCCTCTCCCCTTTCCCTCCTGCATCATAAAGGCACTATTTACTGGAGGCAACGCTCCACGCTGATCAGCACTTACAAAACGTGCAAGTTTCAGAGATTCTACTGATCACATTTACAAGCAGTGAACAAAGGAATGCTTTCAAACTTACAAATGCATAAGTAAACATTTAATAACTTCTTCTCCACCTCATCTTTCCCAAAAGAGAGAATATATTGTATCCATCAGATCCTCTTTTGAGGCTCCCATTCATTCCAATAAGTAGGTGCTTTTTTTCACTAGAACAGAAAACACATCTGCTAGGGTTTATATCCAACTTCTTTCTTTTTTTTTTTAAGATACTTTTACTGCCTTTTGCCTAGCATGGTTTTTGGAACATGTTAGCAAATAATATTTTACCATCGGGAGTGTATGTTCCATTTTATTTTATAATGCAGATTTGAGAAGTCTTAGTGCTGAAGTTTGTTTTTCTAACCACATGGAGGTTTGAAGCAACAAGCACATTCAGGAAAAATACTTTAAGTAGGTGTATATTTGTGCTGGGATCCTCTCTCTCATTTTGCAGTTTATGGAAAGCAATCAGGGTCAGCTTTTCAATATGCCTTTGTATATAAACCATCTAAAATATTCACCAGGAAGAAGAGAAGTTTAGGTTATCGCAACCTTTCTACTTCCAGGTACATACTTATGACCCAACTCCAGCTGTCAAACACTCTCCACAAGCAACTGGATAAATGCAAACATAGTGGCGAGCAGGAATGAATTCATTCATTAACATATGAACCAAATAAAAAGTGGTCCCCAGTATTACAAACATTCTTATACTGGCACTTAACCTGTATTAGTCACGCCAGCGGTCTTACAAGAATTACTTGACAATATACACATGCTTAACCTCATGCTCAAACATCTGTACAGGGAGGGCCTAATTTTTATTTCTTGACTCAACTCAATGCAGCTCTGTCTTAAACAGGTGTCTAACTCTAATTACACGAATAGTCACTCTGAAGTGATGCCAAGGGGACACTTTGTCTGCTCAAAAATCAGCAAATCTTAAGCATTTTGCTAGACAAAAACTCAATTTTTGAAGTGTTTAAAAATACACAAATTGTGAACACCTGTAAGTTTCTTTAGTTCTTCCGCATAGCACAGCCTAACATTTAAGTGTGGACACTCTGAAGTTACAGTAATACAAAACTGATGCAAACTAGTACTGTAGCAGGAACACGTGGATTGCATTTAATTCCAAATTTTTCAGGTTTGCCTCTGATTAATAGAAGGGGGGCACATGTCTAATGCATACCCTGTTGCACTGTTTGATTGGCTGAAAGAACAGCCTCCAGCTAGGGCTAGCTTCCTAGAAAAGCTTCAGCTTCCAAAGTTCTGTCATTTTCCAGGCATATGCATACATATATATCCATATATGCACACACCAGAGTCTTTTCAAAGAAATATTTGTTTTTGAGAAAGAAAAGATACAGATTTTCATCTCACATAACTCAGATAGGTGAGTAATCAGACCCACCTCAGGCTTTCCACTAACCTTTAACTCTTAGGATAAATGCACAACTTCACCACATACAAAAATACAGAAAGTTCAGGGTTTGGTTCAAAGCCCGGTACATTGTTGGAAACATTGTGACTTCACCAGGGTTTGTATCAGACTGTATAATCAGATTGATTGGTTCTCTTATTTTAAGACGTTGTTCTAGCTAAATTTCATTGTTTGTAAAACTTTCGAGGTACTTGCAGAGACAAACTCACCTAATCCATGCAGTGTTATTGTCTGATAGGCTGAGAAGCTGAGACACCAAAAAAAGTCACAGTACACAAGAACAAGGGTCCAACATGCTCATCAACTACAAGGGCACCTTTCCCTTCCCAGAGCATTTTTCCAATACGCAGGAGTCCATAACCACCAGAAGAGTACTGGGTCGTGTAATCCACATGCCCTCAGAACCTCCGTTAGCATGGGCTCAGGGAGGACTACGGAGGCAGCCTTCTTTATGCTGCTAAAGGACATAGACATATTGCTGACGCAGGCTATTTTCAACCTAGAGTTACATCAATTAGTGCAAACCCACTCTGAAAGCGGCTCTGAGCTCTGTGGTTTAAAAATAAAAACAGGTGATATTATTAGGGGCTGTAATCGCAGGCTTCTTCAAGGAGGAACTAGTTTTATCCATACTGTATAACAAAAAAGCTCAGTTTTTTTATTTGGTAGAACAGATTAATTAACACACCTAACTTGATAAAGCTGACTGGACTTCTACCTCTGTACACAGCATTTCAGAAGCTGCCAGATTGCACAATCAGATTCAAATCCTGCAAACATTTGCACTTGTATCACAAGCGGTGAAGCCGATGGTTTGTAACACCAACTGCTCTACACAGATCTTTCCAAGGTTAGGCTCCCTTAACCAGTAAAATTCTGAGCTTTTGTTTTGGAGAGTTTAAGTCATCATTAGTCTAAACATTATCCTCTAGGAGGTGAGAAATCTACCCAGAGTTTTATGCCTTCTGTGCCATTTAATTATAGCTTACCATTTGAACTGTTTCTTTCATCACTGATTTTAAGTATTCATAGGCAGGCTAACCACCAGTGCTTTGAAATTTACACACATCTAAATGGTTCTGCTACTTAAAAGGATTCAATCACCCTGGTTGTATGGCATCGCATTTCCATCAGCGGTATCAGTTAGGTACAGAAAAGTAATACATTTTACTAAATAACCTGATACTACTAAAGTATTCAAGAGCGTTGCTACTATTTTATATTTAATAAAAAAGTTGTGTCGTGCGTCCCCCAACCCAACGAAGCTACTACAACAGAAAGATCAAGGAAAAAAAGAAAGTTTGCTAGGTCTATGCCTCTGATAGTGAAAATTTGTACATTTAGTAGGTTTTACAATAAATCTGCATATAACAATATTAAATGTGGCTCCTTAAGCACATTTGCCACAACCAGAAACTAGGAGCAGCAAAGCTGGAAGCTGCAGATGGAGCAAGAAATCTGTACACACCTGTAGAAGATGACGGGCCCAAGACCGATTGGCATTATTATGTCTGGGCAAGCAGTTAAGTATCTTCTAATAGCATTCAGGAGAAAAATCCAAACTCCATTAATACACAGCACAAGAAGTAGGTCTCTTTCTATAAGCTTTAGGATTCAAGTTAGTTTGATTTTAAAAAAATCAAGCTAGGGGCATCAAATAAGACTTAGCTGCTAACAGACAAGTACAGAAGTCAGGTTAGACTCATTCTGGTGAAGAACTGTTAATACAACACAGAAAGGCACCTTTATAATGCCCAGGCTGTGCAGCGGCTTGATTGACCCACTGTAGACTTCATTACAAACCATGAGATATTTTAAACCATAGCAAGAGCTACAGATTGTTATCAGCTCAGATCCATCTACAGGAGAAACACAAAGTAAAAAGAAATGTAAGAATTGCCGTGTTAGTTGCGATTCATCAGAAGATGCCTTTATTCAGGATGGTCCTTTTATGACAGGCAGCATTAGCTTTATAGATTCATTGTGTACCAGTTGACTAATACGGGGTGGCGAGTGAAGGGGAGTGGAAAAAAAAAAGCCAACAGTTCTCCATGTGCACCCTCCCTCTTCAGCTACTTGCTAATAACAAAAAATAAGCCTTTGCTGATTCCAAGTCCACAGGACGTCAATGACAACAAAACCGATGAGCAGGTTCAGAGGGTTTTTCAGAACACCACCCCAAGCAGACACAGCTTTGTGGTCCACACACATTCTTTGGCTTTAGGGAAGGAAAACACCCTCTGTTGTTTTCAAGAGCATGTGTTCGGAGCATCTGAAGGCTAGAATATGTTGAAGCATATGGCATATAATTTCCTTTCTTCCATTCATAATCGGCAGCAAGATCAGTTCTAATAAGAACAAGCTCCAGCTTCCATTTGAAAATACCTCCATAGCCATGTCCTTCAAGCAAGCTATTTAGGCATCATCCTGTTGCAAGCGAATATCAAAAAAGTAGTAAATTACCATTGCTATGGATGAGCTAAGCATCTACCTCCACTGATATCTCACCAAACACCATGTGCTATCAACTTACTGTCTGCTTGTATACCATCCTAGTAACTATGGTGTAATGCAGATGAGATAAAGCTCCTTCACTGCACTGCTCACAATCCAAACGTTAGAAGAAACTATGAGGGGAAACAGGATAAAGCAGAGGCACAGATAGGAAGCCAGGAGGAGAAAATATAACTTCAAAACTCAGAACACTTAAGACCACACAGGGTAACTATTGAGTAACTGAAGGGCAGCCACTTGCTTTCAAAGACCTGCTATGTATTTATTTTCCCCTTCACTGCAGTCCCCTAGTCGGTCAAGCCATTCTCCGAGTACCCATGAGACAGACGGAAAGGAAGAACATCAACCTACAGGAGCGACAGCACCCTCAAATAGGGGCCCTGCCTTACACTTAGCCAAGAACCTAGAAAGTACCTGATGCCCTACAGGCTTGTGCCCCAAAGCTACAAGATTTGAGACTATCTTGAATCTCTGCCATACGGTGCTCTGGGTTGGCACTTCTGATCAACACCTATAAATACTTAAAGGGTGGGTGTCAAGAGGATGGGGCCGGTCTTTTTTCAGTGGTGCCCAGGGACAGGACAAGAGGGAATGGGCACAAACTTGAATATAAGAAGTTCCATCTCAACATGAGGAGGAACTTCTTCACTTTGAGGGTGGCAGAGCCCTGGAAGAGGCTGCCCAGAGAGGTGGTGGAGTCTCCTTCTTGGGAGATTGAACTAGATGATCTCCAGTGGTCCCTTCCGACCCCATATCATTCTACGATTCAGATAAAGTCTTCTAGCAGTGGCCTAACAGTAGCTTTTGCCCTGAGCTGCGCGCAGGCACCCTTACGCCCAGGGTTTGCCGTGCTGAGAGCGCTGGGCAGGGGCCGGGGAGATAGAACACACACTGTCTGAAGGCCAACCTGCAGAGCAGCACAGCATGTACAACCTCCAGAGGGGAAAACCATTCTACAAGATGGTTTATGGCATCTTATTTTTCCCCATGTAGAATATGAATAATGTTAATGGTGACAGAGCCTACAGGCAATAAAAGGCCTTTGCAGGTATCAAACAGCTTCAAACTTTGCTTTGGCTCTCTGCCAGCTACTACAGTTAGCCAGCACTTCCTACTTAAGGCTAGGACCAGTGTCCATTAAGTAGTTACATGGCTTTACTGGTTCCCAGTGAGAAAACAGATAGAAAACCTATTATATTTTGATTTTTAAAAAGTTGTGAAAAACAGAAAGGAAGAAATTTGTGTTTCATGCACACCTGACACTTTTAAATATATATTTCTAATGGATAAGGAAATTCTTATTATTCTCACATTCAGCTGCTGAGGCTCAAAATAAGAAACGTGAAAAATCTCTACTTTTATTGTCATCCCTCGTAGCACGTAAATGCTCAAACCAAGAATCCAGGGCCCCCTTGTGCTAAGCTGCTCAGAGCAATCTGTAAAAGAGTTCCAAAGAGAACTTGAATGTGGCAAGAAATAAAACTACAAAGATGAAATAAGAAAGAAACAAACATTTTTCTGGGCATTCTTAGTCTTGCACAGCACACAGCTTACGCAGATTTGGCCAAGTGGTAGGGACCTACATTTCAAAGCAACAGAAAAACACATTCCACTGCTTCCAATGCTATTCAATTTTTTATCAGGCATATGACACTACAAAATCACTTTGTATAAACTAGTAGATCATCTTAAGAAATACTTTTCATTTCATATCTCCAAATTGTAACAGCAAGAATCAAATTTTCTTCAGTGATTAGTCCAATTTGGAAAAGTACTTTTTGAAGAACTGACCAAGTTAATTTCTTCACTTTGTCCCTTAAGTTTTCATTTCTTGATTTTTTTTGCCTCTTTTTGTTGACCACTGCAAGCTAGTTTCCATAAAATTACAATTCAGCAATAGTCAAATGGTTTGTTTCTTCATTAGTCACACATAAGTTGACAAAACCCATTTCATTGAATACCCAAGCATAACATACACTTACCCAACACCCCACAAGTTCCTCGTAAGAGTCAGGTTAGCATGCATGTGTCGAATGCCTTTGACAAATCAAAGTATATTTGTATTCAACAAAGTATCAAGAAGGCCTACGAAACGGCTCATTTGATGTGGTTTTTTGTTGTTTCTTTTTCCCCTTTTTAATACAAGCACCAAGGCAAGTTCCTCAGCACCTGCATTAGGTAAATGCTGTTGTGTCATTCCTGTTCAGTAAGAGGGGAAGTGGGAACACATGGAAGTCAAAGTTGCAGCAGGTCAGCTGCAGAGATGGGATTGGATCTCAGGAGCTCCTGGATTCTGGGACAATGCTATCCATGAATATGTGAAAATATTTCCCCAAGGCTCAATTATTGGCACATTTGCCACATACCCTGCAAAATAATAACATTTAAGAAGTAAGCCATCAACAGCCAAGACACAAACATCTGGTTTAAGGAACATGCTGTGGGCTGGGAACAAGACAACCTTTGCCTTTCCACCAAGCACTGGTTAAATGAGCCAAGTATTTTCACTTGTATTTACAGTATTATCTAAAAACTTGAACCACTGCACTTATACACTCTAACATGTATACAGTGTGCACGAACATACGTATATTTACAACGTATATAAAATTATATGTGTTTAGCTTGCCACTAGAGCTAAAACTTCAGATATTGATAAAATGTTAGAGTTCCACTCAGCAGTTGGAAAGTTTCCACTCTCACACTTTTTGTAAAATGGGGAATATAGTTTACAACTCTTAATAGTTAACAGAACTGCTGTTTTACACCTGGCCTTATTATTTTATAAGATAGCAACTAAATATTTGATCATCTGACATGTTTTAACACCTGCAATGATTTCCTGTCCCCCAGTATCTTAGGTACATTTGTTGTTCATAAGTACAACAGATAGAGAATTAGGAAATGGGACCAGCTGTGAAAGATTTGCCATCAGTTTCAGCAATAGGGAAACTGCACTTGGACATTTGATCATTGACCTCACAACACACACCAGCCTTATACTTTGTCATAGAACTCCAAGCAAAAGACCAGATTTCTCTCGTGCTGTGCAGTCAGGTCCAGAAAGACAATCCACGTATCCAAGAGTTCAGAGTCTGTGTGCAAGCCAAGAAGTATGAGTTAGAGGAAATAAAAAGGGATAAGCCTGTAGGTTAAATGTAAAAGCAGCAGTCAGTAGAAAAGCAGAAGTCCTTACTGACCATTCAGTTGACAGATGCCAAACATAAAGAATTTAAATGCACAACTCTACGATTTAATCCATTTGACACGGTTCTTCATAACAAAGCAGATGAATTCTGACCCGCAATCTCCCCCCACCTTCCTATGAGGCTCATCTTCTCATCAAGAGAATTCCTAGGAAAGGAAACGGAAGAGATTACAAGTCTTGTTTAAACTTTCCGAAGTTTGAAGACTTTGGCCGGCAACTTTCTCCTCAGACACTGATAGATGATCTAGAAGGAAGGGTGTGTGCAGGGAGGGGAAGACTTGAGTCAGGGTAAAGGTGATGGTAAATATGCTGATAAGACAGCAACTCTGATAGCACTGGAGAAAGGCCCTTAAAGAGGCCATGGAAAGATCTTGGAAAAGAAGGATTGATGAAGGAACAGAAAAAAAAAAAAGGCGGTGTAGTTGAACCAATGACCTAAATTGATTGCACCAGTAGCACTTTCAACAAGCAGGGAGGAAGCGTGGGGATCATGGCAGCTGTCAGCATGTCCACAGAGGAAAGTGAGCAAAGGCAAAAGCCTTGACAGTTCAGGTAGAAAGACAAAAGCCAGATCTTTAAAATACTACTAAGGTGGGAGTACGGACACTCATTCACGGTTCAGGTCCACAGGTCAAGGAATAGGGCTCAGCGCCGTCTCAGTACGGGCTGCCCACTGGTGCACATCTCCACTGAGCCCCTCTCACTCAACTCATTTGTATAACTTTATTAACAACAATTAAATGGAAGATGTTTTGATGTTGTCACTCTTAATTTTGCAAAGATTGCAAGAGTACTTTAAATGCTCAAGAAAAGACAGAATGCTAGTGAGTTATCACTCACTATATAGCTCTAGCACTATACACACATGCCATACCTGACGAGGCTGCGCCATAAATATGAGAACGGAAGGTGGAATGGTGGTACATTCCCAATTCAGATACCAGAGGTCCATGGAAGTTAAGCCACTTGCCTGAAGTCACACAGGAACAAGGAACTCAATCCTATTCTCCCAATTCACAGAGCTGTATTCCAGAGCACAACTGCATCCAGTCCTTTTGTAGGACAGGTAAATGCTATCCAAATTGCTCAATAACAAATAGGGCCGAGGGAAGCAGGAGAGGAAAATTGTTCTAAAAGAGAAAATAAAAGTCCCTCCCATCAAGAAGTGCATTTTACACTCCTGATTAATTATGCAACAGATTAAAATATTTCCTGTCCCAAAACAAAGCTAGCACAAACGACAAGTGTGCAGCTCAAACGAAAATAAAAATAAATAAAACAAAAATCCCAGCATCGCACATACCGTTTACCTGGGCAATGCCACCACCTTGTGGTCTCTACAGCCACACCACCACTAGAATCTGTGCGTCCACAATAAACAAACCCAGGGCTGTCCTGCTGCGCTCTTCTGAGAGAAAACTTTGCTTAGACCTCACTCGTGAACCACCTTAACAGCTCTGTCTGGTACGCAGTGGTGGAATTCAGTGATGTACGATTATTTAGTCACATTGAATATTTTAGTCAAAGTTTTTTCCTCAATACAGAGAAAGCTGTATACACTCGCTGAATGAACATAACACCTCCTGCTCATGGAACCCTGAAAAAAGGCCTTCCTAGTACTGTTTTTCTGGCATAGATGCCTTTTCTGTCTCATGAACTATATCGTACTCCAACAGCTCTCCCACCTAAATTTTTCTTCTTTCTTACAGCATCTTAAGGACAAATTGATTCCTATGAAGTCATTCCACTCCCCACTGAGTAGTGTAAATATACACTTTGCTTCCCAAGTAACACTTCATAGAAATGTTTGCTCAGTCATTATGTTCAGGGCAGACACCCAGCATTCTGCCACTATTTTCTTGTTTGGCATTACTGATGAACCTGCTATCCAAGAGGGAAGAACATTTCTTGACACGTGTCACAGACACATAGAGAAGGGCATCTCCATGCACGCGGACTGTGAGATTATTGTAGCACTACTGGCAGTCAGATAAATAGCACCACAAAAGTTAATCCTCCTCAAACGGAAAACATTGCAACTTCCAGCCTGTTTCCTACCCGGCACAGAACACTGGTGCCACCACCTGTTAGTCAGCCACTACCTGCAAATAGGAAATCCATAGTTAGCTGCTGGCCTTGGGGAAGGAAAAAACCCAACAACAAAACGCCAAAACACAACAAAAGCCACACACAAATTACTGTCCGTCTTGGGAGCTCTAGTGGCAACCTCTCTGATAAATTTCAGGCACATCTTTTGCCTGTAAGATTATCGACAGGCTACCTGTTCCAAGTATGAAATTATCTACAATAAGCAGTTTCTCCAAGACTCTTGCTCTATATAACACGCAGGTAAATTCAGCAGGTTGGATGGACTGCTTTTATCACAGCACCAGTGCTGTAGGTCAGCAGGGGAAACTCCGCCAGTCACTAGAGCAGGAGCCCAATTTTAGTCCTACCCAGGAAAATTTGTTGAGACGCAATAACCTCAATCAAAATCTGAAGTTCCACGGAGTCTGGTACATAGGAGGCCTTCCTCCACACCAAGGCTCTTTGCCCCTCAAAGCACAAATGGCAGCACAGACTTGAAGTTACAGTATGTACAGAAACGAGAGAAAGCACAATCTCCCACCACCCCAGGGCAGTTCAGCATAACATGGATTTGCCTTCTGGATTACACCCAGCTTTTGATGCCTACACAGACCACATCAGTAATAAGTTGAAGCAAATAAATGGAGGATCAACAATGCCAGGCTTTGCTAATGAGGCATTCCCCAACCTGAACCACGTCCATCTCCTTTCCCCTACCTTTTATATCAGCGTATCAGGACTTTGCAGTGTAACTAAAGACCCTCAGGTGACAGGGAAAAAAAATAGAAGTTGTTATCAAAGTTATCATGTTTGGTCACATGACTCTACCTCAAAATTCAATTCTACTCTGACTAGAAAAAAGCGTATCTGAAACTGCCATAAAGAAATAAAAATACTTTGGATATCTGCTACTGATATAATCAAGATATCCTGTATGATGCAAACCTAGGCTGCTTTCCAGGATAGTAGCGCACACAAGCATTTACAGCAAATTTTCCTGCAGTGACCAACACGGAACTGGTTTAGGAAAACATCAGAGCCAAGAATACACCTTCCAAGAAACAGACTCCTCCGGCCTGCAGTATCCTCCTCAGAGGCAGAATTTTATCCTCCATTTGCACTACAACTCTTTGATGCAACACATGCTACCTTACTGGTTTTATACTTGTTTTACCAGTTAATTTTGCAGCTCCAATTCTCGGTTTAGCTTGCACTTGCCAAATAGTCATGGACCGCGGAGAGTTTTAAATCATGGTAAAACTCATTCCAAAAATACCAAAAGCTACTACCTTTCCTCTTCCTTTACCTTGCTGCTTCTTTCAGGTCTATGTGGAACAGCTTCAGAACTCTGCTAGTAAAATAACAGACTAGACTCTGTGGGGAAGGATGACTGGAATGTTTTATTACAAAATCAGCCATCTTACAACAACTGTTCTCATTTCTTCAAAGCAGATCAAGACAAACTAGGATTTTTGGACTAGAAGCATCTGCTTTGGGAGTGATTAAGAACAGTTATGGAGTCATTCCTGTCAGTTTTCTCACTCAGATAAGCTCTAGGGTCCAATTTCTACACGCATTTGAGCGCCCTATCCCCTTGAGTTCCTTTTGAAACTTTTAGCCCATAAAGTCTTTCCTCCAAAGCCCACTAGCACTTTCTACGTTCGCACACTATATTTAAATCTCCTAAATCTAAATTACAAACACTATAGTCTCTTTACAGCATTCATGGCACACTTAACACAATAGGATCCTCATCACCAACATGCATTTGTGCAGTTATTGGTATAAAAAACATTTATTGGGGAAAAAACATAACTTTATGGTATAGGGATTGAATTTCACTTGCAAGCATTGTAAATATCTGACAGAACAAGCAGTCAGAAGAAATGTTTTAATGAATGCAACATAGTAAACTATGTCTGACTTTTGCTAGATGCTCACATTTTAATATTTCTCTCTCGGTGTATTCAAAACTTTCAGGGGAAAAAAAAAAAAAGACTACTTTTTGGATTATGTGTTTGAGGACTTGGCAGCAATAATAAAAAAAGCCCAAATCTCTAGTAGTCTGAAATTCACCAAAGAGTGGTCCAACTCACACAGAAGCACCAGCCTCAGACCCCATTAGATGCAGAAACGGTGCATGAATTTAGATGACAGTCTCTCTGAAAACTTCTGTTCCACTACCTCAGCACACACTGCAGCTAAACAAAGTATACAATCCTCGGGCTGAAAAGACACCGACTTGCTAGCATATGTCTTCACATTCTTGCTACATGATAATCCATCAGATGGGTCAAGTCGTTTTGTGAAATAATTCTTACTGCAATCAAACAGCCTTCATGCCCAGTGCTGCTGTGGACCATTACAGACACATAGGTTTTCCCAGAAGAAGATCATGAACCGCCCCACCGAGGCTTTCAGACTGGTCCTATTTTGTTGGGAAGAGAAGCAGCAGCCCCTTCAGAGATCCAGGGCATATGACTTGTTTGCCTCAGACCTGACCCTGAACCAGAGTTAAAAGGAAAGACACTCAAGAGAAAATACATTGTTTTTAAGTCTTGCCAGGGCCCAAATACCAGGTCAGAAGCAGATGCTCTGGGAATCAGTGCAGAATTTTGCGACAAGCAGGAGGATCATAAATTTTGCACATTACAGAATAAAGCCCAGGCCTCAGCATGCAGTTGAATACAATATATGGTCAATGAGATGAGCTCAGCATGTGGTCCAATTCTACCACTTATGTTCAATGTAGAGTGGCACATGCTGCTGCTTATTACTGAGATAAAACCCCAGACTCTGTAATCAGAGGGCACCACTCAGCGTTCAAAGGATTCAGACCTCCTCTCCAGAAATACACCTTGCTCCATTCCAAAGAGAAATAGATACATCCCACTCAAAGCCAAATGAGCCTTAGCCAGCCTCCAACCCCTGCAAAGCACAGACTTCCCACTGAGACTAGACAGATGACCTGACCACACTTGGAAATATCATACTCATCCCTTAGGCAGCCCTTGCAGCAAGCATGAAATAAAGATTTTTTTACCTCAACAATAAGGCTAAGACTCATCAAGGTAGGAAGACACCGATGCTCACTGCATCCTTGCTCTGAGGGCCCTATCTTTCCCAACAACCTTCAGAAAGGGCTGACACACGCACTCATTTTCAAGTATGCTAGTCAGAAGTTAAGAGTTTAATACAGAAGAAAGTTTCTGTAATTTGTAACAGCCCCAAACTACATCACTATAACAGCTCATTCTGATTTTTTCAAATCTAGAACCATTACACCATAGTCCCAGGAACCAGAAACCTCTTGTGCTTGGTGCTGTACACACACAACAGAGGGAAATATTCCCAACAACAAACTATTACCACTTTGTTATTTTCATTTGGACACTTCTTGTGTTTGGCTTGATGCTACACTGAAACTGTGACAAGATTTCCCATCTTTGTTACTTTTGCTTCCTTAAGCAAAAGGGAAACATATGGGACAACTACCCTCCCTGAAATACACTTAGGAGCCAGACATCATAAGGTCACAGCCATAACACAGCATATTCAATTAAGTACATTTCAGTCTCTATACTTTTTATCCTGCCTTTTTAGTGCCTACAAAGATTGGAAGTCAGTCAGGTTTTGCCTTTTTTTTTTTTTCTTTTTTTTTCCAAGAGATGGAGAGAGGAAAGGAAGAAGTTTGAAAGGATTTGTGCAAGTCACCTAATAAGAGCATGAAGGTAAGCCAACTGTTACAAGCCCAATCTTATCTGAAGCAACTGGGTGCCAGATTTTAAGCTAACACAAAAGCTCATAATGGTGATTGCTGAACCTTGTCTCACAAGCACCACCTGAGTATTTGGACCTTTGCTCCCTGCCACTAGACAGTGCAACAGCAATGCCCTCATTTACACCAGGTGGGACCTTCCTGTATCCCTCTTCAGGTTGCCTCCCCTGCTTAAAGTACCAGCGTTCCACAGATGAGCTGAACAGCTGCCAAAGCACAAACTAATCCAGGAAACATGAAACAGTTTGCGGGATTAAGGCCCCAATAAATAGTCCATCTCCAAAAGAGGTATCATTACATATGCAACGTAATCATTTTATACCTCCATTTTCTTCTTTTCTCCCCCATCACCTACACATGCTTAGACAGGAACATCTCATCATCTTAGACAGAAATCTCAATGCTGGAGCGTTGAGATTGCTCACAAAAAAAACCCCAAACCCAAAACCTAGAAATCCCTCCCTGAGAAAATGCAAGTAGACTGGACTTGCTTTGAAGAAGCAAGGATTGGGTTAAAACAAAACAAACCACACTCTGGAGTCCACCGTGTCTACTACATCTCCACAAAGCAGCTGAAATCCTGTATCTGCTACGGGAGAAAGGCATACTACAACTGTGCTACTTTCATGCCTTAATTCGCTGTGTAATAACACATTTCTTTCTGTTTGGCATGGGCAGAGCAAGAGGCATGGCCCATCCGTGCTAGTCTTAAGTCTCAAAGCTACTCTAGCCCTACACCCTCTCTCCTGGCACCCTCTCTCCGTTAGCTACTAATAAGGGGGCGAAAAAACGACAAACAGGAAAAATTTGTAGAAGTAAGGCTTTATACACAATGAAATATTAGGTTGGATTTAGATAGCTAAGATACAAAGCACAGTGGCTACAGCCCTACATGTAGACACTTCTTCTGTGACAAAAGCATCTTAAAGTTGTCATATTAACTGAGAAAAAGATCAAGTTAAACCAGAGAACCAGAACACTTATGAATATTTATGAGCAAACTTTTCTGCAGGCTTTGGTGCTTTACCTCAAGATTTCTACACCAACAGCCTGGAGAAAGAAACTTTCACTACCAATTATTCCACCGTTACACTGATTACAGTAAACACACCCAAATTGGTAATCCTACTATGCAGAACGCCACAAAATGGGCAAAAAAGCTATCATTACAAAAAAAAGAAGGGGGCAGCCCAGCCCCTAGCATAGTCCTTCCCAAAGAAACAAGTAAACATTGCTGTTTAGGCGAGGCCGCAGCCTGCAAACCAGCAAGAATCAGCCACAACCAGAGAAAAAAATAATTTCAAGCGCCACAGAAGATGAGCCACATCCCACCACCAAACTGCAGCAAACTAAATCATCTCCTACCTGGAAAGCATCCTCATATGGTGGGTTTTTGTGACAGAAGAGGCCAGTCCAGGCGAGGAGAACACCTCACCTCAGCAGGCAGGGGCTGCCCCGCCCTGTTCTGGAAGGTTCCTGAGGGCTCCCCTCAGCAATCAGCACCTCAGTGGAGGCACCTGAAGCAACTCACACCTGAGGTAATTTTTTCCTTTCCTCCCCTCACAGCCCTTAAAACTACTTCCCCCTCCCCCCTCCCTACGCAACACAAAAAGAGTAACTTGAATATATTGCTCCCTTTTTCCTCAAAATTGTCTGTTCCAAGGCCGTGTGCAAGGCTGAGGGGGAAGCTGTGGTTTCCTCTGAGAAAAAGGCATTTACAGGCATAGCCCTACCTCAAGCTTTTGGGGTTGGTTCCCACTGCACCCCCTCAGCAGAAAAAAGCACATTTTCAGCACGTTTCTTGCACGTTTTCAGCATCTTGTCTCGTGCGTTGTGGGTCCCAGGGTGGGAGGGAGATGGGCAGCAATGCCAAAAACATGCTTTTAAACTGTAGAGCCTGCAGCAATGGCCTAGCACATCACCCTTACTCCTCACCCCTAAAATGTGGCTTCTTCCCATACTTAAAACACAACATCCCTGTTGGGTTTCTACTCTGACACACAAAATGGCACCAAGTTACACGGCAAGGCCCCATCTCAGCCTGCAGCCCATGCGAACTGTCCCATCGTGTCCATACAAATCAAATGTATTATCTACATGCATTAAGTCAGGTATATCCCTGAAGAAGGAATTTATCCTGACACCTTCCTCAGCTGTGCCAGGAAAGATGGGGGCTGGAAGTGCTGCCCAGCTCTTTCTGATGTTTTTACAGCACTTAGCATAATGGGGCAGTGATATTTTACATCGGGGCCTTGAGGTGCCACTGTGAAGCAAAAATATTGTCTTAAGAACCAATTTCCGGAACCAATTTCAATTTCAAAACTGATTTATTTGGAAGGAAGAGAATTTGAGCCACCTCATGTCTAGATTAACAAAGATGCAGTAAAAAATATGGAGTTTTATCAGCAGATCAGAGGCATGTGTTCAAATCCTGTTTTCACAGCTGCAAATGCATTAGCCAGACTGCAAAGGTCAGCTCTGTGAAATTTTCCATAGGTGGCAGCATTACTGCAGAGTTTCGGAGAGAAATACAGACGAGCAGTATGGTGGCTTCAGCATCAATAGAAATCTCCCTTATGGGAAAAAACCTTCTAGGAATAAATTACTTTTCTAGAGTGCTGTCACCCAGCACAGGCAGCCATGCAAACCTAAAGGATGAATTAAAGAAAAAAAAAAAATCCAGTAGAAAGGCTGTAATTGTGTCCAAACAAGGCTCAATAATGACCTGGGTATGTGTATTACTAATTTATAGCTTTTAATAGGCCTGTTATTACCAATAAAGTCAGCTTTTATTTTCAGAGCATTAGTAAGAGTTATTATGCTAGTGAAAGGGCATATTTTTGTCATAAGTGTCATCTTTGGACAGAATTCTATTGGAAGAATTCTATTCTATTCTTCTACTCTATTGGAAGAATTCCATTCTTCCAAAGGGTAGCTATGTTACATGAAATGTGCTGTATGAAATGGCTCCTAAATTGGAAAGAATTCGGTAATTCTCCCATCCCTTCGTTATATGCCTCTGTTGTGTTCTATGGGCTGTTCAACAATTGGTGTAATCCCGGTGAGAAGCAATTAGCAACCACCACCAAATTAAGGTTCATGTAAAGCACTGGTTTAACCACAGCCTGAAGCTCCATGCTTGTATTCCCAGTGCATGTAACAGAGCAAGTTTCCGCAGGCTGCACTGCTAGCACATCCCACACCATGCTCTGAGGAGAAGATAGTATCTTCTTTATACTTGGGAATCATTTATTTGCACATGTTGGGGTAAAGGAAGAGATCAACAGAGCTTTTTTTTTTTTTTTACAGAGCTGTTTCACACGTAAATAAGCCCTGCCTGAACCAAAAAGATGGACATTCCACAACAGTAAACCAAACCTCTCAAAATATTGGTCCAACAACTGGTAGGTAAGGTTAGAGCCAAATAACCCTGTATAGTGGATTGGATTTGAATTCTGAGCAGCCCTTCTTTGGGGGTCACCACCCAGAAAAGATGTCCAGGGCTCATTCTTTAGCTTTTCTGATGTCCCTATGAATAAAGGAAATATGGGACAGATAAAGGTGGTGAGGAAGAGAAGGAATATATCACGGAATCACGAAATTGTCAGAGTTGGAAAGGACCTCTAGAGATCATCTAGTCCAACTTCAATCATTGTCTTTCAGCTGCTTGGAAGATAAACAATCAGTGGATATATTTCACTGCAGGTCTAATATGAGAGTATAATGTAACGATACAATTTTTATGGGTCAGATCATCTCTCAGGACACTGGGGAGCAAAGTAATGTGTCTTTTCTCAGTTGAAAACATGACATAGCATAGTTTTATAAAACATTTCCCACCCAAAATTGAAGGGGGAGCAATAAAACAGCAGTGATACGTTAATCTAGCTCTGATTTAGAATTTAAACCAGCGATTTTATTGAACACTTCCGTAAAGACAAGGAAAAGATGATTAAATGCTTTTCATGCTCTTCAGCTCACCTTTTCCAGCCAATTTCATTTCCCGTTGTATACGTTAACACAGAAACTTACCTGAAATATAAGAATTCCTGAAGTCAATCTTTTCACAGCACTGGAGAATAGTACTGAAAGGTACAAACCTCACTGGAATCAAGACCACTATTTGCAGTATTTTAAACCAGTTAAATACTCATTTTGAGTTTCAGCATTGCAAGCAGCTGCTACACACCCTTAACATCCACATAATAGGCATTACATTGCTCTGAACTTTATCATTAAACAGGAGTTACCTATATTTTAAAAACAGAGTGGCACCTTTGGAAACATATACTCTGCCTTCAAAAATCTTGCAAATACATGCCTCTTTCAGGTGAGCGAGTTAGAGAGATTCTGGGGTTATAGAACCCACTCAGAAAACATCCTGTCAATAATGAATTCTGACCTCTCCAGGGCTCGGGCTGTTTTTTTACTGTTACCTGCATAGCTGCTCTCTTCAGACACCCGTAATCAAACTTCTCTGCTTTTTGGCATGATACTTCCTCTTTCCCCACTCACTAGGTGAGCAAAAGCTCCAAGAGCAATACAATTAAAGTATTTAAGCTGTTAAATTGTATTTAAGTAATACAATTTAGCCTTCACTGTGAGACTTGAATTGGCTGTACAGGCATTCACACATCTTCAGTGCTACAGCTGACTATAGAATGAGAGGAGAACTCAGGGGGTTACTCCCCAACAGAGCCACACTTACAAACAACTTTTAAGTGTAGACAAAGCCAGTGTCTCACTGCAATCCAGGCAGCAGCAGACTCTGCAAGCTGATTTTCCTCAGCTACCCAGGCCTCTGCTTAATCACCTTCATATGTACGCATGATTCAGAATTCCTGCTTACCCCTTCACATCATGTTTTTAGAATACCGGTAAAAAATGTCCCAAAGGAAGCTGCTTATTATCTCACTGCTGCTGTTTCACATCTGCCTCATCTTGTTAGGCTTTTGCTTCCCTCTCCTGGCTGATTTCATCCTAAAAAAAACCACAACACAATTGCAGAGTATAAACCAATTCTTTTAGAGAAGACTGAAGAGAAGACATTCCCTGTTCTACACGCCGTGTCGGCTCATCATTTGACAACCGAGACTTAGAATAGAAATTATCCAGAACTTGTGAACTCCCATCTCAAACTTCCTTGCCTTCCTGATCTAACAAACACTCTGTCCATACACCACATGGTAACCTTAGGCAAATCAAGGACAAATATCCTGAGTTGCCCTGAAGAACTTGGAAGTATTCCTGGATGACAGTATTAACTGAAATGCCACATACCTTTGCAAACATATAAATGGGAGAGACCTGGCCAAGGCTATCTAGAATTTATTTTGGGGGGGACTCAAAACAAATTACAACAAAGCGGAAAGAGTGGGCGGTTTTCCACTTAAGTTTTCATTTGAAGCATTTTGAGAATTTTGTCAAGCCCTTACCTCAAAAAAGTCACAATTGGAAAATCTAACAGTAACTGGAAACCTCACATAAATTCTTGTTTTGACAATGAATATTTTATATTTTTACTACACAACTCTGAAAGTTATTAATAACTTCTCTAGGCTCCCCTCCTGTTTCATAGCATTTTAACAAACAGCCCACATTCTCACAAGATTTTTCCTTTATATATTCCTAGAATTTAAAACACTTCTGATTTTTTTTTGTTTCATGGCTCCAACATCTTCCTTCCAGTCAAGCTCTCCTCCCTGATCTCCTCCCCACTTTCACTATTGCACTGAAATTCCCTCTTTTAAAAACTGACCTGAAACAAATTGCCATTCCTATTTTAGTACATTTTTCCCAGTCTTTTCTAAATACTCTCCCTAAAGCACAGGAATCTCTTCCACCATGACCCACTAATGCTACAAAGGGCAGCTAGTATCTGTCACATTGATTAGATCAGTGCTCTGTGAGGTAAGCAAAATTCAGGGAATGATGATTAATTGATTTTTGTTTTCTTAAAACAAATTGAAAATTCCAATGAGCCCACAATTAATTGTTGTATCTAGTCCACACATTGAACTTAATTAACTATTTAATTAAACAGTGAATTAACGCTGTTAGCAAAACGTGATATGGGTCATGCCTTCCAGTCTTCCTCGTTTCCTCCCCTCCTCCATGCGTCCACTCAAGTTTTATCCGCACAACGAAACAGAAGCCTCTCTTTGTTACAGCTGCAACACCAGCATCATTGACTAAAGCTCTCGTGTGTCCAAAAATAACCGAGCAAGTGTCCATTCTGTTTGGAGCCATCCAGCATCATGTCCTCCCGCTTGGCACATCCTGGGAAATTCTACACCTTCTCAGATGGGAACTAAAAAACAAGACCCTGACTACTTGTATACATTTAAAGGGACAATGACCTCTTTTTCCTCCACATATTAAATATTTCTAAGGCACTTATGATACCTGCAGATCTTAGCAGAGAGTTATTTTATTTGTTCTTGGCCAAATTCCACCAAGGGTAATTACTCGTTACCTTGAATTTCCCAGACAGTTTTATCTGATGTTTTCATTTTGTTTTCTTTCACAATTTTTCTGACATCACATAAAGATATTATCCAGCATACATTTTACACACAGATCCCAAAAAAATTCAGGTCTGTCTTAGTAAATAGCAATTATAGAATCATCCATGTAGCAAATAGAAGTCAGGCTCCTTAACGTTAGGTACAGTAAGATAACCCAAACGCATGAACCTGGCTAAAGAAGCCATTACTGTTCCTGCTTTTAGAAAAAAAAAAAGGAAGGAAGAAATTAGATGATTTGCTTAGCTCACGCAACAAATGTGAAGCAGAACAGAGAACAAAATCCAGATCCCTTAAGTTCCTTGTCAGTCTTCTTAATTAAGAACTTAGACTTGATTTTTATAAAGAAAAATTATAGGATCCGTCCCTTTTTTGATCTGTGCTGCAACCTTTTTCACTAAACAGATTGCAAAATCTGCCCCAGAAATGGCTGCATTTCAGTGCTACGTGAAGCAGATCCCACAATTGATACGATTTGTAAAGTGAAAAAAAAGGGCAGTTTCATCTTAAAAAGCATTATGTAATCATTGGGATTGCAGATCACTAGGGAATAAAGCTTGTTTCCAAGATCAGTTAACTTTGTTACCTTCACATTCAACTCTGGAATGATTTTTGACAAGATGCAAGTGCAAACATTAGCCTGGATTATTTCATTTTCATGGTATCAGAACAAAACGAGGAACACCACCACTATTTAACAGTGCATGTACCCTCTTTAGGTGTCCTAGAAACATCAGACACTGGGAAAACAAAGGTTTGATGGTTTATCACTGCTGTCAACACAAGTCCTAGGCAGGTTGGAATGCTCCTCATGGAGTTCTTGGTTTGAGTTGTCTCCCAGCCAAACCCACATTTTGAAATGCAGGGAGGAACACCGGATAAACACCATTCTGGTTCATGCAAACTTACAGCTGTCAGTTGGCCCCTGTGGATGGTATTTTCCAATCCACTGTTTATTGCTTCCCCAGCCTCCCCTACAAGACCCATGTCACACCAGATATGGAGGAATTTGGCGATGCATCCAGAATTAATACACTCCAGAATTCACTCACGGTACAGGGCATTCCTGGTGAGTAAAACACCCAGCAGAGTCACAACAAAAGCAAGATACTTATTCCACAGGAGTCCTGTTTTATTTAGAACACTCTGCATGACACATCCCATGCGGTGGGGATGGCAAACAGGACACTGAAATCAGTGGCCTCCTACAACTTGGGAAGGAAGGAGTGGCCAGGCTCTGTGGAACTGCAAATTTGCCTACATCAGATGAAACTAGTGCTACACCCAGGCTGCTTCCAACAGCTCTGCTGATGCTGGCACCGCACAGAGGAGCCAGAAGAAGAAACAGCAAGCAGAGAAGGAATCTATTTCAAGCTGTTGCAGAAAACACCTCTGCAAATTAACAGTGCAGGTTCTTTTTCTGTGGTGGCTGTTCCAGTTTCTTGTAGTGGATCCAGAGCCCAGTTGGCTCATACTCATTACTGTTCTAAAAGGACAATAGAGATAACAGTGCTTTAAGCAAACAATTGCCTCCTTATGCAATGTTCCATCTAATACAAGGAGAGGAACACTGAGCAAATACACAGCCAAAGAATGCAAATCAGGAAAATAGAAGTGGGTAAATTGACAACTTAAGAAATAAAAAAATCCTGTTGAAGAAGAGAGCAGAGAGACAAGGATGTAAAGGAAGGGAAAGGAATACACACTTTCATAGAATAGTTTGGAACAGACCATGAAGACCATCTTGTTCCAAATCCCCTGCCCTGGGCAGGGACACCTCCCACCAGCCCACGTTGCTCCAAGCCCCCTCCAGGGATGGGGCAGCCACAGCTTCTCTGAGCAACCTGGGCCAGGCTCTCACCAGAATTTGTGATCCCTCCTCACCTCTTCCATGAATTACCAGTGATGTGAGTGACCACAGATGGATTTCTACATGCTCAAACCCTGCAACTGAAGCCAGATCAGAGAAGGACTTCACAAAACACACAGCACCTCACAGCTCAGCTCCGGGCCGTTAATATCCTGGGAACACCTGCAGGGCTCCACCTCCTGCTCTGGGCAGGACACCCAATGGGGCACTCAAGAGACCACCCTCCAGCACTGTCCCTGATGTGTGGAGTGACCTTTGCAGAGCCACCAGCAGTGTCTGTGCTACAGCTCCAGCAGTGACCCGGCCCCTCCTGCTGGCCACCATGCGCCATCTTATGGACCAGGTACCATTGACTTGATGGATGCATCACCCCACCTTTAAATACCTTTAAAGGGGCCCCAGAGCCAATCAGAATGTCCCACGTGGCAGAACAGGGGTGTGTAACTCACATGCACGCTGCCTATAAAAGCTACAGGCTCGGGGTCATGCTCAGTTTGGGGCTTTAGGTGGGTGGTGGGCTTTGGTGGTGGTTGCTTCCTCTAAGGATAGAGTGAGTTTTTTATGTGTACTTTAAAGTTACAGCCAGCATATTAAGACAGCCTGCTATCTAGAGGGTCTTGGATGTTAAGTTTTTGAAATAACCTCATATGTAGAGAGTTTAAAACATACTATTTTAGTTGCAGCAGTAGTTTTCTTGTGTCACCATTCTACTGAAGATGCCTAAAGAGTTTGCCTGTATCCACAGCATTGGGTAATAGCAAATTTTATGAGCTTTACATTTTATTCTTATACTATGGGGAAAGGAAAGTCTTTCCAGACTTTGAAATGTGCTTTTTTTATGGCGTAGTAAAAAAATAAGGATGTTCAGAACCCTTTTGCTCTTGTTTAGGAAAACACAGTAAGGAGGTTAATAGGGGGTTGGACTAGATGATCTCCAGAGGTCCCTTCCAACCCCATATCATTCTGTGAGACTCAGCCTTTGTTGATAATGGCCCACAATGAATTTAATTAGGGCACTGGTTTGCAGTGTGACAGACTAAGTTCAAGATCTTAGAATCAAGCAGAACAAGAACTTAAAATTACGTCTCTTGTAGGAAATGTTTACTAGGAAAAATCACATTAAAACATTGTACCTTGCTTTCTTATCTTAGCTCACTTCATGGAGATTACATCCCTTCTTGAAATAAAATGTTATAATTAGCTTTGTCTCCAGGTATGGTACAATACAATTGCTATCAGTGTGTTTGGATAAACTCACTATTGTGTTCACAATATTGATAAGAACTGCTCAAACACACTCTTGAGAAGCCAAAAGCTGTTTTGCTGAGACCCAAATGTTCCATTTGAAGTATTGCAGGCTGCAGCTCCGTAAACTTTTTCACTTTGTCTATAACTGATTTATTGTTCCTGCACCCTTCCTTCTTGTGTACCCGTGTAACTACAGAACTGTTGTGTGAACCGGGGCGCTGAACTTTGCTGTTGTCAGAAACATCCAGCCTCCTTTCTGCTGAATTTGGACTGATGGGAAGACCTGGAGTTTTGTTTCTGCGGGGTCTGTGGAGGGGGAAGTATTGAAACCCTTTGGCGTGGAAGCCACTATCTTGCTTGGTTTGGTTTAGAGACACGAATCATAAAGGCCTATGGTGTTTAACCGCAAGATAGCGATCCTGGCAGTTTTGTGGAAGTTGGGTATCCTGGGAACCCTCTGTAGCTGCTCAGTGAATTGATGTTCTCGGTAATTTCCCGCCTGCCATTGGAAACATGACTGATAAGCTTACTGATTTTGCAGAGGCCCTGCAGAGTCCAGGGAACTTCTAGTTTGTGGGAATTATTTCTAGTCCATCCAATTTGGTCTGTCACCGACTTTTGGAAAGATGAAATTTCTCTCAAACCAGAAAACTTTTTTTTTCTTTTTGGTAGAGGGTAATTTTCTGCCACCGATTATTTATGTTTACTCTTTTGTGGCTTGGATTTGCATGGAGAACAGCCCTATTTTCAAAGACTATCTCTTGTTGGCCTTCCACTTTCGTGTAACTTTCTGCAATTATAAGAAAACACGGAATGCGACAAACCAACTTATTCTAACCTTGTTATTCTCTGCCTCAGGGATATTCAGCCTTGGATTCGATGTCACCAACAGGAGGCGAGTAGAGCAGGCTCTACACACAGCAGAAGCAGAAACAAGCAGCTTTGTAAGCAGGAGAGCTTGGAAAGTCTGGTCTTCGAGATGTACCTGCCTCAGAGTTGGATCCTCTGCTGCATAGTAGGATGCAAAGTTTGATTGAGGCGTTTCCAGTGTGGATTCTCTGGAGCTGAGTAAGGCCCAAACTCACTGTGCAGCCTCTGTCAGAGCAGGCAAAAATTCAAGCTCTATCACATTCTCTTGAAGCTGTACGCAGTGGAATATGCTTGAAGCATCCATAACTACAAAACCTAATTGGAACTGATCATTGGGTCAAAAGCTACTATGGGGAAGTGGACAGGTACAGAGCATGAATATGTAAACCTCACTTTGGTTTAAGCAATGGGGATGGGAGAAGATTACTTTTGACTTCAGTAACTGTGAAGGAAAATCACTGAAACTGCAGAAATGTAGCTTTACCCAGTGGCTTAATGCTGGGAATAATACTTCTAAATCTGTGCAAGCTCTCAATCTGCTGTTAAGCAAAGTAAAAGGAGTCAACCTGAACCACTTTTTAATAATTAAACCTTGCACTAGTGGCTCAGGTGAACTCATTTCACTTCCCATACAACACACTCGGCAAATGTTACGTCGCTAATTATTGCATTTCAGTGCAGTGACTTGTTAGATGTAGCAACTGGATCTTGTGTCCTTGTGTGACCATGCTCTAAATTCCCCACAGTTTATACAGATGGCTCTTTTCAAAACTACCTGGATGTCTTTTGAATCTATCTGCCCCTGTTTGTTCAGCTTCTCATGGTTAGATAGATATTCCATGCAAGTATTAAACCCTCTATAGTTCTAAATTGAAACAAATGGCAGTACTTACACCTGTATATCTATTTATGAATCCTAGCCAAGATTTCCCTCTCAGTACCTCAGCAAAACATCCAAACATCCTTACTCACCTGTCAACACCTGATTTTAAAGTTGTTGACAAGGTCTGTACCTAAAGCCTGATCTAAATGTCACTGAAATTAATAAGGATCTGTCTATATTGACTTGTGTGAGAGTGGGCAAAAGGTACAACATACTCAAAACATTGTTACTTTTTGTGCAAAGTTCATAATAACATTTATAGTTCTGAAATTTACTTTAGCACATATTCACATTTAAATGGACACTGCAGCAGTGATTATATCAAGAAAATTTTGGGTTTGTGTGCTCAGTCTTTGCTTGCGTCAGGGAAGGCCCCACCTCCCTCCTCCAAGGACTCTGAAATCAGCGTTTGATGATGGAATGATGAGAAGGTGGGAGTCTAATTATAGATCATGAATGGCTGAGGTGTCCCGATGCTGAAAGATCTTGGGGTTGTGCGTGTTCACTCTCTGGGACTTAACCTTCAGGAGGGAACGAAGCACATCTCCGGTTTTTGTGCAGCTGGGGTGACCAACAGCTAAACAGGGAGTAGTGAAACACAAGCAAAAGAGGTTTTGATGGAGTTTGAGAAAATACCAGTGCCTTATGGAAGGGGGAGTGGAAATCCACGTTTCCCCCCCTTTTTTTTCCTGCTTACTATTTAAGCTGCTGCATCCCAGGAACCATCAGCTTTAAGTCTAAACCTGAGTGTTAGAACTGATGTGGGTTTTTTTGGAAGGGCTAGCTATTAGCCAAAAACTACAACCATTTCTACATTATGTTTAATATACCCTTTTGAGAGTATATTAATCAAATAACAGAATAGAAATAGAGTAACAACAATAAAAACGTACCATTTGATGATTTAGAAGCAGGAATTTCTAGTACTCTTCCATCCCTCTCGGAGTCTTTTACAAAGTAACTTCTGGTTTAAAAAATAAATGCTTTTTAAAAATTATTATTATTTTCCTGGGATAGAAGTACCCAGATCTCTCTGTTAATTGACAGAGAAAGCAAGAAACAGGATCATGTCAAAACCAGTATGTACAGTACAGGGAACCTCAAAGCAAAATTTGTTGTATTCCAGGTGGCGAAGTAAGTGCAAAGAAGATAAAGGCACTGAAAGGGAGGAAGGTCAATAAGCAGAGTGATTCAGGGCTTACTGTTGTCTAGGATTTTTAAATAGTCTCTAGGGTAGGCCCATTAGTATCACTGTTAAACAACTTGCCCTTTTCCTATTTCTCAGGGGTTCCCTTTACACAGCTACTTTAAGCCCTATCTTCTCCAGCAGACCTTGAATGCCTTGAGCTCCGGGGTCTTTGAAGAAGCAGATACATTTTCCTCCTGGATGCAGCAGTTGTCTGTGGCAGTAATATCGACACTTATTGGCAGGCGTGATTCCAAGTAACTGTTTCTTTCATTGGTCTCTTGTAATGAGCTTCCCATTTGCCAAGCTGAGAATGACTTTGTCTAAAGCGTGAGCGTGTAATTTACTGATCGGAGTTCTCATCTTGAAAACCACACGAGTTACTGCATGCACTGGTGTTTCCATGCAGGGTAACTGGCACGGTGGAGACAAAATGAAAATGGCTGGGCCTGCTGCAACTTTTGCTCTGTTTTTGCTTCTCTGATGACCAAAGGGATGGTTTGGGTTCTGAAGGGGAAGGGGAAAGATGAAGGAGAAAGTGGAAGGAAGGTGAGAAAGTGAAGTAGGGGAATATGCGGGAAATACATGAGAAGGAAGGGAGCAGCATGGGAAGAACATCCTGCAAACACCAGAAGATGCCTTTGGACTAACTAGGGAGATTCCCACCGCTCAGGTGGATCCTTATAACTAAGCAATAGAAGTTCTACGCACATAAAACCTCATGGCTAAATTCAGGGTAGCGTATCGTGCTCAGGACAAAGGATATACAAACCAGGACCAAGTTTCTTTAGCTTCTCAAAGTGAGATGTCTTTCAAACTAAGCCTGGTTTATAAAGCTTTTCAGGGCAAGGATTAAATGGGTTTTTAAATTAAAGGAGCTATAAATAAGAATACTGCGGAAGTTCTGTCAATTTCAGCAACAGTTATCAGCAGTTTTGTCAACTCCGAATGCTTGCAGCTAAGTGAAAAGCCAAGGTTTGGTAAGTAACAGACAATTGTTTAATGAGTTTTTGTTCTCTAATTATGTGATGGAAGAAAATTGTGTCTCAATTCTAGAACCATTTCCACAGGCTCCTCTGGAGTAGCCTGAGTTTTGTGCGCTCAGTAACTCTGAAAATCTAGCTGTAAGCACTCGTTACAGAAGAAGTGAGAAACCTAGGGGGAAGGCATGCTTTTTAGGAGCCTGGACTTTCACCTTTCCATGCTGCTATTAGTGTCCATGTCACTGCAGGTTCTCCCTGATTAAAGTAGGATGGTAAGACTGTAAGTCTGATTCATCACTTACGATGTAAATAACCACGAATCCCCACTAAAAAAAATCAGAATTTCTGCTCTGACTCCCCCCAGGTCTGTCCTGCCTCCAGTCTCTTTGCTGATTCAGCGTTCCCGGCCCAGCAGCATCATCTCCTGGTTCCAGGACCCTTCCCATCAGACACAGCTGAATGGTTTGCCAGACACTGCGTCTGGTACGCGGGGTCTCGGGGCACAAGAGACTGCCACACAGCTCAACAAGCAGAGCGTAGGGCTCCTAATGAGGCACACTGAAGAGTCCTCCTAAAGAACATACTTTCCTCAGCCATAACCCCTTCTCACACACCTTCAGTTGCAGGTGTGCACCTTGCAACCCAAGGGAAAAAAGTGAAGAAATCGGTTTACAACAGGGCTAAATGCAGCCCGAGTGCGTACTGACCGTGGCAGAGCAGCCTGCCTGGCCACAGGTCACACCAGGCAATGGCTATTGGTTGTGGGGCTGCATTTCCTTAGATCCCAGGTAAAGCATCTCTCAAGTGAGAAAACCCAAGCCTAGGCATGCGCAGCGGTGAGTTGGGCCCCAAAAGGTCCCTGGTCCTCAGAGCTGGGTAAGGAAATAACCTCAGACAAGCAGCCAAGTTAATTTCAAGCCCATGTGCTGTGAGTTGCTTTGAAAGTGTGTCATAAACATTTTAAGTGAAAGACTGCTCCTACAAGGTAGTGAAGTGCTACCATCCCCAGTTTATTTCCAATTAAAAAAAAAAGGAACAGAAAGCATTTGCTTTAACTCTCCAAGAGAATCAACAACACAGCAAGGATTAGAACTAAGGATTTCCTGTCTGATCTGCAAACCACACCTCTCTCCTGTTTACAATGTTAACTTATTCCCTAGCAGAGAAGCCCGGTGAATGGAACAATTCATTCTGCTATTTTGGCCTCCCTTCCTTCCCTTCTCAGTTCGTTCCTGGCATTACCTTCAGATCCTTACAAACCTGCTACCAGAAGAACCAAAGCAAGCAAAGAACGTTTCAGAACAGTTTCAGCTGCAAATACTTGGATAATGTTTGCTAAATTAAAGAAAGTTTGAAACACTTAAAAAATACCCTCAAAATACCGTGCTGTTAATGAAAACTGAAAAGAAAAGGTAAATTAACTTGTACATCAAAGAGTAAGTTAATGAATGACTGAAGCCAATCGTGCTAGTTACCTGCACGTGTCATTTCTGCAATACTAGAGCGATAGTGTTACTACTTAAGGTAAGTTCTACTACTATTTCCACTTACAGTGTGGCTTCAGAATCAAGAGAGTTTCAAAGATGTAGTATCTTCAGGCTCTTTGCATTTGTTTGCCTTTTTTTGTTGTTGTTGGTTTTGTTTTAGAAGTCACATTTTCACATTTCCCTCTGGAATCAAAAAAGCTAAAAACTCCTTGAAAAAAATCAACTTAATTTCTTACATCTTTCCATTATTCCAGGGCTTAGGACCTCAGTCTCTTCACACCCTTTAAATACCGTGAAGAGGTAGCACCAAGAAGCTGGTTGAAAGTAAAAGGCTTGACTAGAACCTGGGATCAAGAGCGAGACTGAGTTCAAAGACTACAGTGGAATTTTATTCCAGATTGTATATTTAGTCACCGCTTCCTACAATCCATGGTTTTTAAGGAACATTTCTCCTGGCAAAGTGGGATCATCGACGTGATAAGTTCATGCACCCTGTTAGCACTGCACAGAGCTAGCAATTAACTTCTCACTGCAAAATGCTGCTGAAATTACAGGCTGCTTCAAAGTACAAAAACATGATTCCAAAGAGCTGATTGTGCTCTTTTTAGATCAGTTGGCTTTTTATGTGTGTTTTAGTGACGATGGCTTCAGTGATACCTACAAGATAACTACAGGGCTCGAGCTAAGACTTGTATTTACCTTTCCCTTTTGATATAAACCTGTGCAGGTGTAATTTTTCCAGCTCATAGTGAAGGATAGTAGCTTGTTCACTTAATTAATGCATAAAAGTACTTTGCCTTCATAAGAATCTAAAATAGAAGATGCTAAAACCCACTATTAAAAGTAACAGGGAAATCCTATAGACGGCAGTGGTTTTGACACACTTGCTTTCAACTTCCTGCTTTTGTTAAGCAAAATAGTTTCATAAGAGTCTCTGAGGCTTGTCTTTCGCTTATTCAGATCACCTGTGTGGGCTTCTCACTAAGGAAAAAGGATCACTTCTGTTCCCTCCGTAACGCTGCAGCCCTTCCCCAGAGAGAAACATTTCTCTGTGTGGGCCATGAGAGTTCTGAGGCTTAAAAAAACCCCAAACCCAAACCGTTCTAGGCCCTTTGCCGTTCTGTATCTTCGCTCCTCCCCTTCCTGCGATGCCTCATAAAGGTGGTGATGACTAAGGCTCCTCTCACCTGAGTTGTTCTGTGCTTCTTAGAGATGCAGCATGGTACCAACTAAGTCTCTGCATGAAGTGGGGTTTTTTTTTCCCCACAAGATAGCTTTTTGGTATAACCGTTGATACTGCGGTTGTGTTCCTTTCACTGATCTCAGTGTACTCAAAGAGACTGAGGTATGTTGATTATCCGCTTTCTAAAGACTAATAAGAGAAGGAAACCTTAATACTTTTAAAAGTATTCTCTGAGTATGGTTGTGTTGGTTTGGGTGTATCTCGATTTTGTCACTAGTACAAAGAACCTGTGTTTTCAAGCCGGAGAATGTGGTTTCTCTGTAGAATGGTGAAAACTGGGGCTGGAAAGGACTAAGGCATCTCTTACCCTTAGGCAGGGAGCAGCTCCACTTACACTATTCCCAGTAGGTGGTTATCTAACCCGCTCTTAAAAGAGCCTGGTAGTGGATGTGCTGCAGATTTTTTTGGCAATGGAGTTCAGTGTTTAATCGTTCTTCTTAGAATAAAAGCCTTTCCCAGTGCCTTGCCTGGTGTTCGTGGTGCTGAGTTTAGGCTGACTCTTCTCATCTGGTTCAGGTTTTTGTTTTTTCTACTCCTAGAAGGTTTCGGAGTTCCAGGTTATGTCCAGATTATCCTGAAGTGGAAGATTCAAAGTGCCAGGTTATCCTGAACTATTAACTCTTTGCTAATTGCAGCTACTAAGTTATAGGGAGGAGTAAATCTATGTCTTGTGAATCTCCTGTCTTCCTCTATGGCTGCAGCCTTAGTTTCCATAGGGTTGTTACCTTCCCATAACACTTCTCTTATTTTTTGGGTGGAATCATCCTCCCACAGAACTAACAACAGTTTGGAAAGAATTTAGTAAGAGATTTAAAAATAATGAGAACGTAATTTTTCTGTGCATCTTAAGCTATCCCTCTTTTCTTCATTTTTAACCCCAAAATACTGGGACACCCCCTACCCTCCCAAACAAGGCCTCGAAGTCGAAAAATACTTGTTTTCCTCCCTCTGAGCAGGTGCTTCCTGTCTAAGACTTCTTTTCTTCTTTTCCAGAAGCCTTGTTTTCCCTGTATCCTTGCATGTGTTTTTGCATTCGCTTTAAAGTAAAACTCCTGCCAAAATTCAGGTACCTGAATCCCGTACAAATTGAGCTTAAATAATCCATTAAACTAATGTTTTGCAAATTGTGGTTTCAATCTTTGTAATTTAGACCTTGCTCTAAACAAATCAACTTTGGAGCTGGTTTTAAACCTGTCTTGCAAATGACTACTTTAATGAACACACGAAATTCCTTCCAGGCCTAATTAGCTTTTCTGTTTGCTTGTACCAGGCTAAAGTTAAGAAAAAAAGCATTAGTAATTTCTAAAAGAAGACACCGAGGCTTCCCCTTGTAATCGCAGAGCTTTAATCCCATGAACTTTACGCTTTTGAGATGACACAAGCTGCTTGTTTACCAGAATTAGGGAGCTTTCACTGCATAAGCTCGCTCGGCGATGAGCAGTTTGGGGCACTGGGTTAGAGAACCATTAGCTATTGCTGTTACCTTGTTTTGTTTGGGAAAAGGCTCCCCCGAAAATTACTGGCAGCTGCAAAGTGAACTGGAAGTGATGGACCATCCCCTTCTGCTTTTTAGCACTGCTAACACTCGGACTGAGCTGCCCAGTGGCTGATCGGGGGAGGATGATGTTTGGTGCCACTTCCGAGTATTTCCCCGATGGTACAGATGCTCAGAACTGCTAGAAACTTCAAGTTTTTTGTTGTTGTTGGTTTTTTTTTCCTTTCCAAAAACAAAAACCAGTGACTTGGGTGGAACTGCTGTAGTGAAGTAGGGTGTGATATGTCTACTGTAGTGTTCAGGGTAGGACAGTGAGGTGGGAACTGGAACAGCTTAAACCTTGGTTTTAGCTGAAGGTCTCTGGGCGCTGGCATTTGGGGCTTTAGAGGTGGGACCTGGTTAAAATGAACTGGGGATGAGTAAATTCTGATTGCCGGAAAAAGGCAGTGGAAGTTGTGTGTGCCCACAGAAGATGGCCTGGCCTGGCCTGGCCTGGCCTGGCAGCCGGCTCGCTGCAAACGGCGTGAAGCGCCTGCCTGCCCGAGCGAGGCTGGGTCGGTGGGATGCAGAGAGGTTGGGTGGGTGGGGACCTGCACCAAATGCAGGTCACCCCCTGCCTTTGCCTGAAACTCATCGCAGAATCGGGGGCTGCCTGACCTTTTGTTAAGCCTGAACTTCCATCTGGCATTATTGGGGGTTGGACTGGGTGATCTCCAGAGGTCCCTTCCAACCCCGTATCATTCTGTGATTATTAAGATGTGACTCAGCCCTGTTTTGATAATGGTCGTTAATTAAGCAGCTACATACGTACGTAGAGACAATTACGTGAAATTAAGAATGGGGAAACACGGGGTGAATATTAGCAAACATTTTCTAGGAGCAAAGGCTGCGAAACGCGCTCCCAAAAAGGCACGGAAACCTCTTGCTGAGACACTTCAACTAGAGAGAATGAAGTTCAGCGGAGCAGGCTGTGGGGAATTGCATTGCCCTGATGTTAACCTGCGGGTGACCTCGGATGGCTCAGCTATTACTAAATTCCAGTGATAATTTTGGTGATAATTACTCCCTTTATTTCTAAACTGAATTGTTGTAACTCATTATAGTCTTGTCTAACGGGTCAAATTACTGGGAAACTAAAGCAGATACAAAATGAGTTGCTGATAGAGTTCCTCTTCAGGGCCTCAGTTGTTTGATCTCTGATTTGACATTAATACATATTTTTATTGGCTGCCAGTCACATCTTGGGCTTGTAAGACTTTTGATTTGTAAGTCGTTGTAACTTGTAGAGCTCCTGAGTTACGCTGCCGCGGACTGACCGCGCTCTTCACTGGCCTCTAACAAACAAAATCCTCGTCCCTGCGTGTCCCTCCCATTTCCTGGAGACGTTCTTTACTCTGAGCTGAAGGGGGTTTGTCTGTGGAGTAAGAAGCAGTAATTAAAGCATGATCGGAATAGATAAATGTTCATTAAAGCTTTGTGCTGTTGGTGGTGGCGCATAAATTTAAGATAATACAGTTACTGTCTCCCCGGAGCACCCAAAGGAGCGCTGAGGCTCCGGTGGAGTCGGAGGAGCACAAGTTTGTGCTTAGAAATGTCCAATCAGAGCTGTGAAACTCACTCCTGCTCATTTGCACGACCCATTAGACGAGTGTGAACACTGGTGTTGGGCTGAATCAACCAGCGAGTGAGCACCCAAGCAAAGATGGTGATTCCCCAGACGTCTGGCTAATTACCCTGGCTATGATTTAATGTTAATTATTTATTATACTTCATTATGTTCTGTAGCTCAGTTAGTTCAAAACAAAAAACCTGAAATGTTGGAATTACGATCCATCCTTCCGGCACCATGACGTTAAATCTTTTCTAAGAGGGATTTTGTTTTAATTATAAGGTATGTACTAAAGCTTCATTAATTTATATTATAGAGCTAATTGCAGGTCTTTTTTGCTTTATTTATTTATATATTTTTTTTAGCAACAGAAGTTCTTGAAACAACGCTCATTCTACTGAGGGCCAACGTCTGCAGTAATTGTACAGCAGGCAATGGATTAACTGGAATTTATTTGCAAATTTTCCTGCTAAATGGCCACGGGACAATTGTGTTTGGGTTGAAAAGGATGTTTTTAAGGAATCCTGAAAAACGGGGAACGCCAGCTTTCATCCCGGGTTTGGGACTGACTAAACGTGGCCACAAATGTGTAGAATCGAGTGCATTTGTTCTTGAGCTCTGGGAAAGGTTGAGAAGGGCCTTTAACGCTGAAGTGACCCCAAAAGAGCCTCTCCTGATTTGGGAACGTTTTCAAACTTGTGGTGTGTTTGGTTTTAGATGTTTTGGATTGCTCTCAAAATGGACTAAGCAAAATACTTGGTTCCAGATACTCCCAAACGTAGGTGAGTTGCGGTTCTCCAGAAGGGCCCGTGTGTGTCGGGTGCTCTTACAAACACGGCTGTAGCGCTGCTTCCAAAGGTTAAGATTGACTTTATCTGCACGTGCAATCAGGAATGCGGAGATAAATCTGCATTTGTCAAAAATGGCCTATAATCTGGGCCATTGTGGGTTTCTGGTGTTTATTCTCAAACCTTGGGAGCCGGAGAGCGCTGGGGTGTGTGTTTGGAGGTGTTGGGTTCCCACAGCTGGGTGTTTTGTGCTGTACTTGACGAGGAGCTCGATGGTCTTTCGGTTAAGAACAGCAGCCTCTCGGGTGTTTTGAGCTGTAGGGGCTGCACCTGGGGAGGAATAACCCCCCCACCAAGACAGGGTGGGGGTGACCTGCTGGAGAGCAGCTCTGAGGAGAAAGACCTGGGGGACAACAGGATGTCCATGAGCCAGTGATGGGCCCTGGTGGCCAAGAAGGCCAATGGCATCCTGGGGGGCATCGGGAAGAGTGTGAGCAGCAGGT
>VXAK01005801.1:17793-32220 GCA_013399435.1 Arenaria interpres | reverse complement strand
CTTTTCAAGGTCGGCTAATCATCATGTCATGCCAATGCATTTCTCTCTCTCTTTCTCTTGTTTTTTTGTTTTTCCTACTATTTTGATAGGGATATTATAGCTTATTTAGTAGTAATACTAGTTTGGATGAGTGGAGATAGGCCCATATCATTAGGAATTACTGGCAATCTGCACTGGTTGGCATTGGAATCTGAAGATTAGCTTTACTTGTATAACTGTTCATCCAAGTCATGGCATCTAAAATAATCACTTATCAAAAACCCTAGAGAACAGATTAGTCTTACCTTCTCCCCACCCCTCATCAAATGGCCATGATATACCGTAGCTGGTGCTAATGGACCACTTAAGGTCTTTGCATGGTTTCCTTTTTCCCTTTCTGGCACTGTTTTTCTTGTCGTCTTCTTTTTGAACTCTGTCAATGCTGAAGAAAAAAAAATCTCAATCTGAAGAGCCAAAGCTGTGGAGGGGCGTTGAAGCAAGACCGCATCACCTATGAACTGGCAGTGAAGGATGTATTCTGCATACTTAATAGAACGTGCAGATCAACAGATTGTTCATCTCTATGGCAAGTGCTGTACAAACATTTTAAGAAAGAAGACAGTCCCATTTACAAAGAAGATAGAAATGAAAATTTCTCATGTCTCCTTCTGCTCACTTTTCTATGCCTTCTCTAATTAGGATTCTCCTGTTTGTTTTCTTCCCAGGCTCCATACAATGGAAAATGCATGCTCTATCTTTGAAAAAGGATTTCTTGGGGATTTTTAGCTTGTCTTCAGTTTTGACTGTGCCTGCGTTATGTTTTATTCCCTCTTTATTGCTGCTTAATCTACTGCACTATGGTGGCTGTTCTTTTAAGCACAGCCTATGCCACTATGGCAGTATCATTTGAAACAAAAAAGAACAAATTATATTTTCAGTCAAGGGCTTTGATTGGACATCTTGGAAAGGAGTTCCTGGGATACCAGTGCATCTGTATAGTTCAACAACCGGCTCGATTAACGAGGATGTTGTAAGATACCTACTGATCTGTTCTAGGTAAAATAAAATTATCTTTAATTATCATTCTCAGTATCGAAATTTGAGGAGTTGACAGAAGAAAAACCCTTAAAAAATTGGATGAAAAGGATCTTCTGAAACTATTCCCAGAATATGTTGCAATGCTAGTACTGGAAGTTTTGGAAGTGATTCTTACTTGCCCTAACATAAAAGGAGGTTGATTGTGGCTCATAATCTACTGTCCCAAATTGGATATTACGACTTTTCAGTGAAGAAAAGCAGTTACATGAAGGAAGCATCTTTCACCTTCCAAGAAAAAAGACCTCTTTCTTGACTGTATAGAAATAAAACCTTGAGGAGAAGTTCCATTTTAAAGCCTTACTGACTTTTGTGCCAAACCCCAAAAAAATCTTATACTACTGCTTTAAACCTTTTAAGATCGGACTAAGTACATCAGAATTTATTTTGGAGAACAAAGTTACATTGGGAAAGGAATGAACAAGATGAAATTATGTAAACAGTAATTCTTCTCTGACTGTAATATCCTTTAGTAGGAACTGTAGAAAGGTTGCCTTGCTCAAGTCTTATTCCATTCAGCTCTTGTCTAAAATTAGTAGACTACGCCTGTTGATGCTTCTAAAGATAGAATAGAAAAAGAGGGAATTTTGCAAAAAGGCAGAGGCAGATTTAGACTTTGACGGTAACAGCACTCCTTCTGCTAGTAGGGAAGCCACTTGTCTCAGGGCCTTAATTATGTAGTATTTTTCACTCTGTGCTGTCAGTGGGGGAACGGCAGATTCCTTTATAGAAAACTCAGTTCCAGCTGTAAGTTTTTATCTGGGGAGCCACACTGCAAAGAGATAGCAACAGAGGACAAGCTTCACAGTTACTGCTGCACTATAATATAGTGTTTTACCGAGTTAATGGGATACCTTTCCAGTGAGGTAAGAGCTTGCCTAGGTGTCTAAATAACACTGTCATCTGAGGAAAATACAATACACAGGCTGGATAATGGACATGGCTTAGAACCTAACAGAATAATATATACAACTGGGGATCATACTTTTTGTGTGTAAGTTGATATTTTATTAATTGTATTGAAAATTACAGTTTTTGCAGTCTTCCCTGAAGTAATAAACATGGTCTTAAGATAAATCAAGATATCTTTTGAATATTCTGGCAGTATGTTTTTTCTGGAACAGCTAGATGCATTTAACTGGCAAAAGCATACTGCCGTAGCAAGTAAATTTGTAATCCCTCTCACGTTTAGATTATGAACTGCTGCTGTAATACAGGCCCTAAAGCTCATAATCACAGACTACATCCTCATTGACTTGGAAGTATTCCCCTTTTTCACTTTTGCATTTGTGTAGTTATGCTCTGGGGAGTAGGTGAACTTCTTTTGAACATGTATACTCTGATTGGTCTTAATTATAATTTTATATTCTGTTCATGGGAATGAATATGGGGTAAAACTGAAGAATCTGTGTAGTAGCTTTCTCGAAAAATAGAAGCTATGGAAAGATCTCCTGTTTCCAACACGCGTTCAGNACAGAGGTAAAACAGAGGTAACAGAGGTAAAAATACAGAGGTAAAAATAGCGGAGGCATTAAGCTGTCTTTTCAAGTAGCTATTTTGTGAAGCCGATTACGTGTTTAGTACTCAATACTCATCAGAAGCAGAATAATACATAGATTAGTTTTGTGCAGACCTGTATAAGAAACTTATTTCTTCTTGTAAGCTGAAAGTTTTATTACGAACATGTACATGCTAAAGATCTATTTACTGATCTTTGCAAGAAAAAGCTCTGTGAATAATACTTTATTTCCACTGATTGGAGAAAGAGATCTCAGTGTGACATTGGAGATCTTCAGCTGCTTTTAACATCAAGCTTTATGATTAGAGAGCAAGCTAAATAGGAGGCCAGAAAATGTCTCTTCCTGTCAGAGTAGGAAATAATGAAGATGTTTTCTTACAGAAAACACCAACTTCCGCAAAGAAAGAAAATAATGCTGATCTTGAAATATTGCAAGAATACTCTGGAGGGGTTGCAACATGAATTATGCATGTCCTCTTCCATTGGGAGCCACCTTCCCCAAGTATTTCTCATGATCTGTCATCCTCTCCCCTCTTTCCAGTGTCTCAGGCCAGAGAACTCTTTCTATACAAGTGGTTTGGGGATGAAATAGTTGAACTAAAACTCCTTTGTAGCACAATGGCAGCTTACTCAAACCAAAATGCTATGGGTTTGGATCCTTTGATCCTTGGCAAAGAAAACAGGTGCTTTCCTATTTTGCTTCAAAGCAATTTCCATGGAGAATTTTCACTGTCTTTATTAGGAAGTGAGAAGTATGTTAAATTTGTTACTGGATTTGACTTTATTCAGAAAACAATTTACTGTTTGCCCTAAACATCACTTAAAAATTCTATATTTTGTGGCTTAAATTCTTATTTCACCTTACCATTATTCTGTGCCTTACATTGTTCAAATTGATGCATTTTTATATAAAATATGTATCTACTTAAATATTCTTATTTATATCACTGTAAAAAATAACGGCAGATGGATCCTCTTGGTGTTTGAAAACAACAATAATGTTTGATGACGAATGCACAACATTGTCATCCAAAAATTGCTGTTTATGTTGAAATGCGGCATTTAGTAGGAACTTACTGTGTATGTTGAACAGTATCCTGGATTTCTGTAAAACGTTTCAATAAACTTGTCAAGAATATTTCTCTCCCTACTTGAAAAGACAGCTTAATGCCTTCGCTATTTTTACCTCCGTTTTGGATATATCAGTGAAGGCATGCGTGTGTGTATACACGCTAGAAGGTTTTTATTAATTGTACAGTTATTTTCATTTCCCTCATACATGGAGCCTGACTGAATCTTAATTATGTTTCAGAGAATAACAGAACAGGAGAGCATCAGTCAGACCCTGGGCCGGGAGCATATCGTGGGTGTCCTCTGCGTAATCGGTGTGGCTGTGGTTGGCACAGCCTGGGCTCGGCTCACAGTTAGAACAGCCTGATTTGTCTCCCGTGACCTTCCTCTCAGTGTCTGAGGGTTTTAGCAACAGCCAACTCCTCTGGTTAGAGTCTTCCACACTGTGCCTCTGACTGCTTGTATCCAGCAATTCTATGCGAAACCTTCAGACCAACAAGATGCAGCTACTTATATGATGAAGACTGGGGCGAAATGTCTTCTTTAACTCACTGGAAAGAATAAATCTGAAAATATTTTTAAGAACCACCAGTAGTGTTTTCTTGGTCTCTCAACCCAACAACCCCCATGATTTAGCGCCAACCCTTGAGGTGATGAGTTGTTACCTGCTAATATTCTCTTTGTTTCCATGAGAAACAACCTACTTTTAGCCATGTCAAAAGCCTCTGAAAGAGGCCTTCTGAGCATTGTCAACAAACTTTTTCAACAGGGCAACAGATTTCTCCATAGATGATATGCCCTCATTACACCCTGACCCACTTGACAGTATTTGCCCTTATACTGCCCTAAGCTGCTTTGTCTTGTGTGACTAAGCATGGCCCAGGTTTGATCTCAAGTGACTGAACTGGATTTTTCCTAAAAATTGTGCCTGAAGCGGGGTGGAAGCTGCTTTGGGAACTGTGGGGTATGATGTCACTTCCCTGCTTTCTACCCCTTAAACCCTAAGGAGGGAGAGATTCAACTGAGCTACAGAGGAGGTGTGAGCTCAACCTACAAGAAGGTGGCGGAGAAGGTGTGATTAAGGCCAGACAGGGGAACTATGGCAGAGAGCTGTCTGGGGTGAGACACTGGGATTTGAAGATAGGACAAGAGTGGAATGGTTGTACAGACAAGATGACATGAATTAGCTGCCCACAACATAGGGAAGGGAAGATAAAGCTGAGATTTTCAGAGTCATTTTAATTCTTTTTTTTCTATTTTTCTTCTCACCTCAATGATCATTGAAACTTGTGATGGTATTCTGAACGTTTGTTTTACTCTTATCAGCCTTTTATCCACCTCCCACCCTGATAAATTCAGAAAGTAGTTTCAGCCTGTTGAGGACGTTTCTAGTCTATTGCTTTTTTGCAGCAAAAGAACAGCAATTCCCTCACGTCACCTAAAGGCCTTGGTCCTTGAAGGATACGCTGACCCAGCACTACGTCACTGGCCAGGACTGTCATTAGGGCCATTCTAAGCATTTCGTAGCTGAAGTTTTTTTTTTCCACCTGGTATATGCTTGTTCCTTGGCTCTTTTGCAGAGAAAGGTTTGATTCTATCAGGTTTTTTTCTGCTGGCGCCTTTAGCCAAGTAAAATCTTCTGCTGTCTCGATTCTTCCATACGGTATTTTTGAGCTTTTTGTCAGTTGCAGTCTGAGCTTGCTGATGCACCTTTCCATTCAACTCAAGTATTTCAACCAATCTCACCTTTTCTGTCTTCTTACTTCTTTGTCACCTGGGATCGCCAAGGCTAATGCAAAATATGTTTTTCTCCAAGTATCATTGCTGCTTTTGGCTAGTTCTGGGCAGCTTGTTTCCCATTTTCGTATGCCTATAATGGCAAAGGAAAATTTCATATTTAGTCTTAAAATCTGACATTAAATAGCCAAAAAGATCTGAGAGAAATGTCTTTGCTAAAAGCCTCACGCGATGAGGAGGCATGTGGATCTTTAATAACTCTATGATATTCGTGAAACAATGGAGTGACCCAAAATAGCCGGGGCTAGAAGTCCAGGAAGGTCCCTTCTCAGTCAATTGATGCTGTGAAATAAATGGAACAAAGAGCACTTAAAAATTCCAGATACTGCTCTTTGATAGTCAGGTTTATTTCAGGAGGCTATCGTAAAAAAATAGCTTGGCTATCTAGATGATTATTTGGAGTAGTCCTGGGAAAAATTATCACCACTATAAAGTTTATAGCTTTATAAAATAAGGCTACATTCTGTTTTGTCTCCAGATGAAATGGGAGAACAGTTCTGGAAACAGTAAATCAAACTATTTTGATGTTTACTTATTGAATTAAAAAATTAATGTAAGGTAAGTCTTATGTACAGATGTTTGTCTACAAATGGCTGAAGTGGAGAGGCCATTTCTCAAGAAAATTCTATTAAAAAGAGTTTTAATTTATTTATATTTTTTCTAAGATTCACAATTACTATTTATAAGAAAGATATTCTCCACGGTATTATCTTTTCTTGGAAGTCATAAATCTAGTAAGGAGAGCCATGGAAAGCGTTAAGCAGCTCCAGCATACACTTCGATAAAATTCTGTGGGGTCTGTCATTAGAGATGTTGTATGACAAGCATACTGATAGAATTCTAGCAATGCTAGAACTCTTTTGAAAGCCTTTTTTCTATTCCACTTAAGATTATATCCTTTAATATTTTATGTGTTTCTGCCTGGCCTCAATGTAATCTAACTAGTGATTAATTGTTTCCTTCTGTGTTAGTGAAAATTGTACAAGTTCTTCAAATCCAAAAATAGATTCATTCGCCTTCATTCCATGGAATCATAGAATGATTTTGTTGGAAGGGAGTTTTAAAGATTGTCTAGTCCAACACCCTGCAATAATCAGGGACATCTTCAAATAGATCGGGTTGCTCAGAGCCCCGTCCAACCTGAGCTTCAATGCTTCCAAGGCTGGGGAATGCTTCCCACCTCTCTGGGCAAACTGTTTGCCTTAATTAGAAACGTATGTTCCTAGGACACTGAGCAACCATCACACAAAAGGAAGAGCGCAGTAGGTAGTTCAGGAGGATGATGCGTGACTGCTCTATCATTCTCCTCTCTTACTTTTGTCCTTCATATCCATACAGTCTGCCAAGTGTCAGCCAGTGTCCTCTGACTGCATGACGTTGTCATTGCCATACCCTATTATGTTTCTCCTAGTTTACTTTCCTTCTCATAAATCAGGAGCAGAGCATAAGAGAGAAATCTAATTGCCTATAAAATATGGGTTTGATAACATACTGAAAGGGGGTTAAATGACATGTCCTCACATTAATTGCGTAGAGTTAGATTCGAGGACTGAGGCAGCGCCTTCTCATCTGATGTCTATCTCAGAGGAAAAATCCTGAAATTATAACAGCGCTGGAGCCAGAAATTGGAAACTTGCTGCCAGGCTCTATTCCTGCTTCCCCAAAGTGCAGGATGGTGAGGTTAGAAAAAGGATGTGCCAAGCTAGGGGAAACACGCATGTGGATCCTGGTGGCTATCCTACTAGGATTGCAGAGGCAGAGTGTACATTTGTATTTCCTGATTTTAGGTGCTTAATTTGGCAACCTAGCCCTTAAATTTTATTACTCTTTATGTGGAAATAAGCATTATATTCTTCCGCCTACTTTCTTTAAGCACTAATACATTAAGCAAAAACCAAAAGCCTACTAAAAATGTTACTAAAAAAGCCAAAATAAAAAAATTAGTATAAACCTTAGTGCTGAGGCATTGCTTTTATAGTTAATACAAATTTTCTCTACCAAGTGCCTAGGTTTCATGTACTTAAATCCTTTATAATTTTACAAGTTTATGTAAAGGAGTGTTGTAGCAAAATAATTTGACCTTTTGTTTTAATTTTAAAATAGCTATATTTTACAAAATATGTCAGTATCTTAATACTAATACTTACCCTAAGTGAGGGTAGTTTGTTACGTTTGGTTTTTTACTAGCTGCTGCCAACTACTCATGTCATTGTTCGAGTGTCATAAAAAGAACAAATTTGTGGCTAAATTCAGCTTTGTATAGTGAGAAAAATTTCACTTCGGTGTCATAAATCTACCGTTTGTCTCAATTAGACTCAAACAGATAAAGCAATTCATAATTCCTGGAGGGAAAATAATCTTCTGTTTCAACAACACAGGCTTGGAGGACTTCATCTCCAGAATGATCTCCCAGGGCATGAAATATGTTTCATTTAAATCTTGAACCTTGTTCACAACCAAGTAAAGTCCGTTACATTAGTTTTTAATTCTGATTTCTTAGGGTTTCTTTAACTCTTCAACAGGTTATAAATATCTGATAAGAAAAAAAAAATGTTATATTTGTGACCCATCGAGAGGTTGGAAGCGACATTGGAGGTCTTGGAAAAGACAGTGAATGCATGATGTTTTTTGTGTATATCCATTTGGTTGGAACGATTGAGCTGAGGCTGCAATAAATACATGAGACCTTGTTTGTTATGTCATTGCCAAAATCTATCAAGGCCACATTTACCTTGTATGAGGGAACATCTTAGCTAAAATGATGCAGTTATTCTTAATGAGAATGCCTGTTTTGGTCTGTCTATCAGATAACATCCAAACAGCCTTTCAGTGAGAAGACCCAGGCTTGATGCTGATGTGCTGAGTGACCAGCATTGATCATTTGTCTGCAAACTCTGAACGGCTAGCAGATCTGCAGCTGCAGCCTGGAAATTCAGAGACCGAATCAATTCCACCAGAATCTCTAGGAATTGGGCTCATTCTCCTCAGAGTATATTCCTCAACCTTCTTGTCCAGGCCAAGAGGTGCAGGTGGTTAAGAACTTCTGGCATTGGGCTTGTTGCTCTTTCTTCTCCCCTTTATCTGCTGATTTTCATGGATTTCTATTGAGCATTCCTGGAGAAAATGTTTGCTGTTAAGGGTGAGCGAAACCGATAAGGGATCTTGCTGCAGAAACTTGTTTTCAGCTTGTTGATTTGTTTTAAGATATACTTCTTTAAAAATTCACTCCTTGGTATCCTAGTGCCATTCTTGTCACAAGCAGTAGCACTGAAAGACTGGAGCTTGCTTTTTCTCTCAGCAAAAACACTGTGCTGGGCTTCACCTCATTTTTCATTTTAAATGACACAGTCATTGGAAGCCCAGGAGAAGCATAAACTCCTTGAGGAGATGTGTAAGATATAATTTATTTTTTTAAGTTACACTTGGCAGTGAAGGTTCAGAAAGGCCTTAAGCTGCCTTGTAAAAACCCGTCTCTTCTACAGAAAATGATGAAAAGGGACTCGCTTTTTAAAAGGTCAGATCTTTGGGATGAGAGACGCAGCATTGTGTGGGACAGAAAGCCGTGCCATCCGGGAGGCAGTGGGATAGATGTGTTCTACATCGTGACTCGTAATAATCGTGTTTAGTGTAAATGGTAAATATTTTCTTCTCCTTAGACTTTGTGTCACAATTGGATATAAGCTTTTCTCTTGGGAAATGTGGTGTCAGTATAGAAATGCGGAGAATTTAATGGCGTCTGACAACTATCAGTCCAGGAGTCTGACAAGAGACATAAAAACAGCGATGACAAATCCACAGTAAGGGACAGCTTAAACTTTTGTTCTTGAAATGTTCACATCTATTTTGTTTTTTGCCATAAACTCATATAATTTTACACATACACACCAATAAAGACTTGTAATACAAAATTATCGTGCTGAGAAGTAGGACAGAATTCATTTCTCTTCCTAAGGAAAACACTAAAATGAAGAATGTAAGGATATTGACTGCTGTTGATGTTCCTCCTCTAAATGTTATACATAAAAAGATCTGCTTTTGACATGAGCACAGAATTCTTGACAAGACCAGAAATATGATACTTCTGGTGAATTTCAAGCAAATCAAGTACAACCTGCAGCATATCTGAATTCTAATGAAAGTGTGAACTCACTCTACAGCATGATACTTGAAAGCTGTGGCAACAGGAGAAAACTACAGCCCAAATGTTCAATTAGTATGTACAGGCTTAAGCGCAGCTCCATGTGGTTCTACAGTTTTCAGAGTTGCCACCTCTCACATATGAACTGTGGGTGTCATGGCATGCAAATTCATTATTAAAAGATCAGCTTGCTGAGAACCTGGATTTTCTTAGAAATAAATACATGAGTTTCTGTTGTGGAGAAGAATTAAGAAATTAGAAATCTCAGCATTCAGGACATAGACTGAACGCATTTCTGCGGCCACATGAGCTATCTATTTTGCTCTGTCTTAACACGAATATTTTGAGGATACTAAATAAAAATCCAGGACTGCTTTGAGGATCGAGCAATTTACTTTGTTCAAAATAAGGGAGTCTTGAATTGGTATTAGTGCCTGTCTACTTTTTTCTTATCTATAAATCTTCTCATGCGGTTTGTTTAGTAAGGCCTGCATTTTTGTGCAGCTCATGTCACACATAACCCATATACGTGGGTTATCTATATGTAATATACAAGTAATATGTATATTATATGTATATATGTAATTCAGTATATTATGTGTCATATTCCACTGAAATCTGCCCTAAACCAGAACTGAATCGTGATGAGGTCCTAATGAATCCAGATTGTCAGAGTAGTTGTGACTGTAGGCTAATTACAAGTGCTGTTTTGATATATGCTGAATTCTCTCTGAGTGACTTTGTTTATTTTATTGTGATTAGGAAATTTTGTGCAATAAGCTTTTCTGCAAATTCTCCCTGCTGATGTGGGCTTTCTCTTCAGTCTCCTTTCTTCTGCATTCCATTACCTAGAAGAGTCTTTCACCTGTGCATCATATTCTTGTAGGTTATTTGAATTTTTTACATTCAAATTTTTTTAATTTATATTTTTCAAATTTTAATTTTTTTTAAAATTCAAGACTTTTTTGCGGTTTTGTACCTCTGAATATGTTGACGTCGTGGGTGACAGGACCTGAAAGTAATGCTCTCCTCTGCCATGACAAGATGCTTTCCTAGGGCCAGATTAACTGCTCGAATTTATTGCTGACCCACAGGCTTCTATACTGTGTTAGTTGCATTATGAGATACTCTGCTTATTACAAACTACTTAACAGAAAGCGAGCTAGTGATCAGGAACTGCTTACTGTAAGATGCCTTTTTACTGCTGGAATAGAAGGGGATGAATATAAATGAGAAGTCTGACGGGAATACTTATGTATAGATTCAATGATTTTTTTTTCAAACAATATTAATTGCCTTCTAAGACTAATGTAACCTACTGATAAGAAAATGTGGGCATAAAGATTACTTGCTTCATATCTCTTTTGTAGTGTTACTGCACGAAGTGCTAGCTTGAGGATCTTTTGAAATCAGTGATTTGTACTAAGTATGTTCTACCTATGCATTATTACTGAGGGAAATAATACTTTTCATAATTTAAAAAAACAAAAGTTAGGGAGGTGTAGTACTTGGTTAAGTACCTGATTAACTCACTACCTGTTGAGATGATTTCCAACAAAAGGCTTGCTCTTCCCTTAGTCCCACCACACGACCTTCCACAGCACGCTTCTAGGAATGACAACGAAATTGTCTCCCAGAGTAGTTGGCATTTCAGACATGTTTTTAGGAAGGCCTATATACTTAATACCAGAACCAGCAAAAAAGGATATTTAGTGCTTTTCAGGACCAAAAGCTGTGACCCTAATTTGGCAAAGGAGATGCAGTTGAACAGAGTGCTCACACACCTGAATGCTTTCCCTGGATTATGTTTTAAGTCCTTACATGTACTTGAAATTCATAATCCGTGAGTGCTCACAAATGTGAAGCCAGAATTTGATCTAGTTACTCACACTGGTGCAAGGTCGCTCACGTGGGTAATTGGTCTGAAGTTGAGATCATTGCCTGTGAGCCTGATACAAAACAGCATTTATTCATGAATAAGTGCAATTTCATCTCAATGGAACTAGTAGTTTAAGTGCCTCTCTTGAAAGGAGCAGCTTTCTTTGCTGAAATACTTTTTAAATTATAGTTCTTTGATACAGATAGCCTTGAGAACACTGTTTTGGTCATAATGTCCCTTGGTACATTTTATCTAAATTCTTGATCAAGATACCAAAATTTGTAAAGGAACTGCCCCAGTAGCTCTTTCAGATTAATAATGAATCTTCTTTATTCTGGGGAGAAAAACTGCAAGGAGTGCAGAAGTTGAATTTCTATACAGGGTAGACTTAAATCTGTAAAGTTCAGTCATTTACACTCCCCAATTATCTGGTCTTTAAGCCATGATTTAATGAGCTCTCTTTAACTGGGAACACAACAATCATCATGCTGAAGTTCTCTGATGCCCCTTGGAAAAGAATGCTTGCTTTTATTCTTTCGAATAAGTCAGAAGGAAAGAAATCTGCATATCCTTTGCTCTTTGAAGTCTTTGAAGACTTTCATTAAAAAAAGACAAAAAACCCTCACAAATTAAAATTCTTGAGGAGCAATGTGATTTCTGGACTGCACTGGTAACCTAAATGATGGTAAACAATTAATATACATGTCCAATAGATCATTCTTAATAAGCAGCCAGAGTTGGAAAAAGTACACTTAAAAGCTCAGGCCTATAGAAAAATTTTTTTTTTTAGATTTTTTTAAAATTATGCACAGGCTGTGAACAATGAAGTTGGTTATTCTAATGATTATGCTTAAATGTAAAGTTATGCAGTGCCTGAAATTTGTTGGGGTAGGAGGACGATGGGAATAATTTCCCCATCTTCATTAAAATCACATAAGCTACATATTTTAATAGACAAACATTAGAAGTCATTACATACGTATTCACCATGAAACGGGGAAAAAACCTGCAATATTCTTGCTCGGATATGTGGTAAGAAATTTTTTTTCCTGTTTTTTATTTAGTTTGTGTGGTTTTTTTTTAAAGGACATATGGTAGATGAAAGAACCTGTGAGAACAGTTGTATTATGAATAGTTCTTCTTTAATAGACAGTTCAGGTACCCCTTTGGGTGTTTGTTTCTTGGTTCTTGCTCAAATTGTTCCATTTATTTTAATTAGTTCTTGGCTTTTTTTCCTGTATATACAGTCAAAACTAATGGAATGAAATTGTGTAGAAAGAGTGAAGTGCTCAGTTTGGATGGAGGTATGAATTATGTCTTTTTCCCTTCAGGAATAAACAGACTGATGCCTCCGATTTTGTAACATTTGTGCGATCTTTCAAAATGATGCTGTTCACATTTTATCAGACTATCCTAACCTACTCCCTTCAGCCGCACCAACTCTTAATAAGCTTACAAAGTTGCTTCCTAACTTTATTGCTGAACACAGATCTCTTTTTTAGTTCGGTTTTTTTTGTTGTTTTTTGTTTATTTGCTTTTAACTGATCTAAAAACCAGAGGCAACTGCCTTTCTTAAGAAGAGATAGCAATGACCAGCCAACAAAGACATATATGTGTCTGCAGTGTAAGAAACTGTCTTCAAAGAGGAATGGGCAGGGTTTTATGGGCAGTGATCTTTTACAGCATGTAGCAAGTCTGTGGTAGGGTCTTAGCTATCTCCCTAGAGCCAGATGCTAAAGATAGAACATAGGAGCCGAACCAACATCCTATGGAGGGCTGAGAAAAAAAGGGGAGGGTGAAGGGACTGCTATGAGGTGGTTAAGGCTAAGGACTAAATGCCCATCCAACTGCTTGCTCACTCACCGTCCTCAGTGAAATTGGGGGAGAAAAACCAGGCTCGTGGGTTGAGAGAAAGGCAGGGATATCATGTACCAATTATGGTGATGAGCAAAGAGACTTTACTTGGGAAATTAATTTTGTTGCCTTTAAAATAGATCTGGATATTGAGAAAGATAAAGGCATGAAAACAGCACTTTTCCTCCTCCATTCCCAGGCTCAGCTGTTTCTGGTGGTGGGGCCATTGGTGCAGGTCGTGTGTCAGCTCAGGGCAGCCCAGCCTCCCCTCTCCTCACAGAGACCCCTGTCTGGGCACCCGCACCAAATAAACATATATAGCAGGAGAAAAAAGGATAAATAGGGATTCCCGCATGAAATGGGATAAGCAGATATGTGAGAAACAGGGCATTACATGGAAGAAAAAACTGAGTTGAAATAAATCCCTGAAAGGTGCAGGAAGTTGACATTAGCAGTGATCCCTGAGACTTCCTGGAGAGTGTGTGAGAAAACACACAATGCATTTCCTTATCAAAAAGACAAAAATATTCATTGACAATATTTTGATGATACCTAATGTGATGTAGTGGATGCCAATAATGGTGCATTATGTAATATGTCCAACGGGATGATTAGAGATGATTTTACCTGGACTTTAGTAAGGCCTTTGATACCATCTCCCACAGTATCCTCCTGGAGAAACTGGCTGCCCGTGGCTTGGATAGGAGTACTCTCCGCTGGGTTAAAAACTGGCTGGAGGCTGGGCCCTGAGAGTGGTGGGGAATGGAGTGAAATCCAGTTGGTGGCCGGTCACAAGTGGTGTCCCACAGGGCTCGGTACTGGAGCTGGTTCTCTTTAATATCTTTATCAGTGATCTGGACAAGGGGATCGAGTGCACCCTCACTAAGTTCAGACAACATCAAGTTGGGTGGGAGTGTTGACCTGCTGGAGGCTAGGAAGGCTCCACAGAGGGATCTGGACAGCCTGGATGGATGGGCCAAGGTTCAACAAGGACAAGGGCCGGGTCCTCCGCTTGGGTCACAACAACCCCAGGCCGCGCTACAGTCTGGGGACAGAGTGGCTGGAGAGCTGCCTGACAGAAAAGGACCTGGGGGT
>VXAK01005801.1:0-17488 GCA_013399435.1 Arenaria interpres | reverse complement strand
CGGGTTGACATAGCGCTCAGAGACATAGTTTAATAATGTGGGATGGTCTTGTGAATGGGTTTCTTTTGTTTTTGTTTTTTTATCAGAGTTAGGTTGATGGTGGGACTAGATGATTTTAAAGGTCCCTTCCAATCTAGACGATTCTATGTTTCTACGAAAAATGTTGCTTGGTATACCTAGTAAGTTAAAAATAAAATATTTGGAAATAATGACTTCTCTTAAAAAAGAGAAAACATAGGAGCTCTTCAGACTACCTGAAATCTGAAGTGATACAGAATGCTTAATAATGTAAAACGAAGGCTTAATAAACTGTTGAGAAGAAAAAAGGCACATAGTAAAGAAAATTAGCTAAAAGAACCTTTATGAAAAGGGCAAAGGAACTGATAAAAAGATTCTGGCTTATCTCCTCAGGAGAGCTCATCTGAAAGCCATTTGTCAAATAAGAACTGAAAAGGGATGTGATAAGAGATCTTAGATCTATTAAATCTGTCTTTTAGGATTTCTATACCTATTGTGTCGTATCACCTCACAATACAGAGTGAATAAAATCATATTTCAAAATGTGAAACTGCCATTTATATCAAAAGATGCAATTACATTAGAGGAGGAAGTCTGAAATAGAGACTGAAGATACTTAAGGTTTAATAAAACTTTTAGGAAGTTTGCTAAAATTTTAGAAACAGGAAGACCTTTGAAAAGCGTGTGGAAGTGACAGTGGTTCTAGTGCCTGAAGAGATGGCTTGTGTTCAAACCTACAGCTACCTCTTTCTAGGCAGAAAAAAAACAGCACTGGTACTCTTTTCCATTGCAATACAAAATGCATGTTTGGGATGGGTGAATTTTGAAAGCCCTGCCCCAACACTAAATCAGATTTACTTGCTTGCATAATTGTAATTTTCATGACATTATTATTCTATTACTGCAATTAGGCTATGCAGTGTTTCACCAACGTAAAAATGAAATAATTTTAGCTTATTGTCTAGATTTTTTTTTTTACAATCCTTGTCTCAAAACAAAGTTTACAATTCAGGAAAGGGTGGTCATCCAGAAATCATGCAAGAAGGCCCAAGTGAAAATTGAAAATTTGTTAATTTATCAGAGTGAAGATTCTAATTTCTAATCAATTGTTGTATAATGATAGAGACGTATGGATAGCTGGAACTCTTATTACCAGGTTTCCCTTTAAAAGCTATTAAAATATACACTGCCTGAAGGAATGAAGATTAATGTATGGTCTGCTACTAAAAATGAGCTCGCCTGTATCGTAAGGGTGGAAGATTCAGATAACCTGTTATCTATGATGAATGGAGTCTGCCCATGCTCCTCTCAAAGGTACTTGTTTTGTCATCGTGATGACTTTGGCTATGTTGAGTGGCTATTGTCACTGTTTCAAGCTATTTTGAATGAGATGAATTCTGCTTCATCTTAAAGCACAGGGAAAAAGTCTGCCTTGCATTTATTCCAAGAAATAGCATTGTGTGTCAAGACAGATTGTGGAAAACATCGGCTCATTTTGTGGTTTTTTCATACTGTGACCTTCAGAAAAATCACTTAATCTAGCCTCCGACTCTGTTGCCCATTTTATTGTAATTCTCAATTTTAAGAGCATTTATGAGAACATAATCTATCAGTAGTTTCAAAAAAGGTGATATAAGACGATGATAAGAGACAGAAAAATGGCAAAGTAAATGTTGTTTAGCTTCCTCTTCTTTTTGCTGGGTCATTTTCGATAGAGGCAATACTTGCAATACTGAACAAGTTTACCTTAGCGCAAAAAGATGTTACAGGCTTGGCGCTGGAGTTTCCAAGCAAGAGTCTAAAGTCTGTGATTCAGAAGATCAGTCTAGATTATCCTAGCAGTGTCTTTCACTTCAAAATCTAGTCGATGTTAGCAGTCCCAGCTGAAAACACTGAGCAAAAGACCTGTGAATAGGTGACATGAGATCATATTCCACACAGCACTTCTTATTTTGCATATTGTCTCCATTTCTCCTGACTGCTGCCTGTATCAGCAGAGAAGGAAGCACAAAATTCCATGTCATTTTTCATACATCTTTACAAAACTAAAATATTTCCATTTATGTGCAAAAGCCATTATAAATGTGAACCCTGATGTCGGTCCTGAGCAGAGCTCAGTGCAGGAAGGTTACCAGGCCCTGTGTAAGAGGAGCGGGTTATGGTCAGGATGGAGGTCCATCAGGAGGCTCAGAAGGACTTTAACTCCAAGCTGAGTATCATATGTTGCTAGTTGCATTTGCTTTGCAAAAGTGATCACAAGGTTTTTAACACCTTGAGTTCGTCTCCTGCCTTGGTGATGATTACTTTGCCTGAAGCTCTGCTGCCAATCTGAGTCTGCGGCCATCCATCAGGAGGTGTGATGCACACTCCTCTCTGCTGATAACTCTGGTTTTGGTAACAAGGAATAGTGTTGCCGAAACTGCTGCACAGTCCGACTTGCTCTGCCTCTTCTTACAAGAGTGGGAAAGGAAAGCCAGAAGCAGGACAGTTTTCTCCTTTAGTTAGTCTGTTACCTGGCCACATATGAGCTGGGTCTTGCCTTTGACTCTCTTACCATCCTATAAAATGAAAGACAAACAAGGGGAAGACAATAAATTATTTTCTTGAGCTTTTTAAAGCCATGGCTAAAAAATAACCCAAAAGTGTCATTAATTGCACCCAGCAAATACTATAATTGGATTCCCAGGCTTTGAACAACATTATTGGGTAGCTGGCTTAACTACAAGTCATCAGACTTTCCTTGTGGAATATTGAAAGCTTGGCCTTAATGTATTGTATTTGATGTTAATGAGAAATTTACCATTCCAACAGCTTTTCTTAATTAGGAAACCCAAAGGATTTGGACCTTCTTCTAGAAAGAATATAAAACTATGGCAGTTCCTGCCACTGCATTTAAAATTCTAGCTTCAAAATATTTAAAATAGTTGAGAAACTAGTTTAGTAGGCAAAGGCATAAAATATTAATAACGTATGTTAAAAACGGGCAATTGCAAACCAAGGCAGCAGGAAGGCGTTATGACACACTTCTCTCAAATCTCCCACTTACAGTCTTCTGTAATTAAAAATTTTTAAGCTTCTACAACAATTGGTTTAGAATCTTATTCCTGAGAAGTCAGAGAGACAAGTGAGAACGTATTAAAATGTACAAAACAGCAAACTGAATTACAAGACAAAAAGAAACTGTTTTTATGCTTCAAATTGTAGGAGGAAGTAGGTGCAACAAAAGCTGTCTCCACATGCAAATCACTGAGATTCATCAAGTTTGATATCAACTGAGCAAGCTTTCTGAAAATTTGTCAAAATGTTTGAGATTTTATTTTTATTGAGATTTTAATAACTAACACAGCTTTTCACAGAATTTTTCAATCTGAATAAAAATATTTATTTTGCTTTTATTGGAGGGAATGTTTTTGTAAAAGGCAAAAATGTAAATTCTTGCTTCTCTCCCATTTTCCTACAGTGGGAAAAAGGAAGAACCTCATCTAGTTCAAAACAAAGTCTTTCCCTGAAAGCAACAAGCAAAACGATAAATATGTTTTTTCATGTTACTTTGTTAACAGAAAACACGCTAATTTTTTTGGCAAGCTGTGATAGACTCGACTCTATGTGGCCGAGGCTGTGGATCTCAAATCCGTGCACAGAGGAGTTTAACAATGGAGACATCATGAAATGGGAAACTTGCTTGAAGCAAGTCATTGCTGTTTCCTGAAAGCACAGAGTTACTGGTAGTTCCGAGTATTGGAACAATTATTCGTCTAAGAAATATTGTGCTCTTTCCAGGAACCCTTATTTAGAGTAGAGAATACAGAAATAGCAAATGCAAAATCCATTAAGAGCCAAACAACTTCTTAAAATATTCTTTCTAATGCAAAGCTGCAGCATTTTAAGGATCAGCTTCCTATCGTAAAAGGTCAGAATCACAAGATGCATCTTCTCAACTGATATAAACAAATATAATTCCACCAGTGCCACTGACTTTCATCAACTGACATTTGGCTTTTTCTCAACCCCGTAAAGACAGGTCTGCACAGGAGGGGATCTGTAAAAGTGGTCCTGTTCGAGGGAACCAGAGCCCTCAAAAACGAGGTTAAATGGGGCTTAGGACTTAGATCTCTTTCATGTGGTTGAATTTGATCAATAATAAGGGCCTGCTTTGTAGTGCATGGCATGGGGGTGAAAGCAGACTTGGGGATTTATCTTTTCATAAAGTACGTTGCAGAACTTTAAAAATTGAAAATGTCTTTCTGACATTGGAGCGGAGATGATTCTGAAGACAAGCAGAGTTCAAATTATATTTCACATAAATATACACATCAAAATGTTATGTCTATTAAGTAAATATGTAATATGGCTGGATTTAATTTATTAAGGTTTCAGGTCTTGTTCACCACTGTCTGAAATCGCTTGTTTCAGGATTGCTATATTGATGTTGGGGTACTTCAGGTCTTTGAAAGATACTGATATATTTTACAAAATGCCTGAACTGTTGAAATTATCTGTTGGCTATATTAATATATATGATCATTAATGTGTTATTAGATATATAGAGGTGAAATGTGTACAGGAAAATTTCTTACGTTTACAGACATAAGAAAAATTTTCAGGCTTTTGTTCCACGTACTGGCTGTGCTGTTGGTTTAACAGAGAAAAATACCTTGAGCTACCATACTCAGATTTAATCTGGTGGTGAAGAGGAGAAATGTATACATTTTGTAGTTTATAAAATTATAATCTCTTGTTACACAGCTTGAAACAATTTCATATTATGTAGATGCTTTAATTTTTTACAGTTTGGATATTTTGTATGTTGTGAATGTTGTGTGCTCAAGCCCCTGACCCTCTGTGACCTTTCTAGCTACGGTTTATTGTTTATGCCAGCTGGCTGGATGATGGCTGCTTTTAGTCTTATTTCACAAAATAAAACATTGTATATAGTGCAAGTCATAAGAACTAAATAGCAGAAGAGAGAAAGAGAAATTTGTTTATTTTAAACATAGAATTTGTGACATTTCTTAAAATTGTTTTTGCTGATAAAGATTCAATGGAAAAGTTCAAGATGGTGCTAATACTACATAGAAGGTAAACTCAGCACAAGATTCCTACTGAGTGGGAAAGCTCACCAGTAAAAAACATTCATCTGGATTGGCCTGAGACCATTTTGGTTTGCAGAATCGCATGCTCCTCACCGAGGAGCTTGTTGCACCCTCCCGATCCTGCCAAGGATCACCTGGGGCAGTGACATATTATTTTTATGGCAGGGTTGATCCATTTTCAGTTCTGCACATGCTTCTGGTGCCCTGCTTATTATTAGGCAGTATAAAAAGGCTACATATAAACAGTGCTTGCAAAGTGATATTTACAGCTGCTTCTGTAAATTATTTCTATTTATGTCAATTACCACGTATTTAAATTTGGAGAAACAATCAATATAAAGAGCACCAGCGTTTTCTGCTTTAGGTTAAAACTGTGGAGGTTTATTGAGATGCAGACTTTCTGATAAAGGTGAAAATAAGCTGCATAATCCAGTAAAATCAGGCTTACTAAAAAGGTATGGTCAATTCTTTCACTCATCCGGTGTGAGAGAGACAAGCAGTTAATTTGTGTTTATTTCAGGTACCATGAAGAGACGAGACCACGGCACTGAAATTTGACAGAGCTAGGAGTGTTAACAGTCAAAGCAAGATTCTGCTAATACAAGTTCGTGTCCACATTTTTTCTCCTTTTTCATACTTTTCCTCCTCACTTGCAGATCATTATATTTCTGTAATAGCTTAGCAGCCAGGAGAGACAGAGGAAATGGCAAATCCTAAGTAGAACTAGCTGGAGGAACAGCTGCAATTGCTTTTGGATCACTGCTTACTGCAGGAATTCACCCTCTCAGAGTATTTTGCCTTCTATTATTAAGTCTTCCTTATGTGAATATTGCCAATAAAGGTATGAAGTAGAAGTACGTGTACCACCTTTTGGAGAATGTGGCAGAACATCCAAAGGGCAATCCAGCTCTGCCTATCAAGTACAGTCTCAAACCAGTTATCTTTGAATTATGCTTTTTGCTATGGAGAAATCTAAGTTAAACCCACAAGATGGACTTCAATAAATAGAGCAAAATGGGAATTATTTGGCTTTGTTCATAGCTGTATAAGATTACCTCACTCTTGTTATGCGCCGTATGAGTGAGGAAGAGCCTAGAGCTTTTTCTTTTTTAGTATCTGTGTTCTTTTATGGTGTGGTCCCGTTGAGAGGACATTAATAAAGCAGCTTTAGTTTGATACTATTCAGCAGGAAATTCTTGTAGTTCTGCAGACTTTGTCTCATTAATATTTCTCTGAGCCTTTTGAATCTGAAGGGCATGTTGTGAACCTGGATCATTTTCTCAAGAAAAGCCTTACCTAGTCCTAAGACTGGCACCAAAAAGGTGGTATATGTTTAAGTGATAACCCGCTGGCCTGTCCTCAACCTCCCTCCTTTTATTCCTATAGCGAAAATAAGGTATTCTTTATTCAACTGCTTAAAGCTTGGATGTTTACAATTTGGTTGGTCCCTCTTTTTCTCCCCTGGAGGAATACGTCATGTGGAAAAATGGATAAAAAAGGTAAAATGCTACAAATAGGCATACTTAATATAAAGACTTTGTTCCTTTTCATAGGTAATACCTCGCAATGTTACATTTCAGATGTGTAGCTCGTTCAAACACATCTCATTCTCTCTGGGTTCGCCTTTTTTTTTTTTTCTCCTGTAGACACATTAATAAATAACAGATCCTTCCAGGTACCATAGGTTTTAAATGTAACACTCTATAATCTACCCCCTGGATATCTTTTGTGCAACATTACTTTTGAGTTTAGCCCATTTCAGCAGTGTGTGTGGGAGGGAGCAATGATCTGAACACTTTAATAATATCACACCTCCACTAATAATGCTTAACCTTTGTACAACACGATCCTCCTGAAAGGTGCCCTACTGCAATCAACTCTTTTGTCCCATAATTCAGTATTTTAGGTTTAAGAAGACAGCGGTACATTTTTCAAAAGCGTGCAAGTTGTTTAGTAACTCAGAATATTCTCCCCTCCTTCCCTCAACCTCAAAGGGAATCTGTGGCCAAGTTTTCATGTATATCTAGGCCTTTAACAAGACCAGCCTAGAGAAATTTTAAGAAGCCAACTTAAGGTGGCCCATATATGCTTGAAAATTACGCTGGGCACCTGAGGCCATTTTGTGCATACTTGAATAACTTTGAAAATCCAGCCACAGGGCGTTTTGTAGTGAGTTTTTCATCAACTTGCAATGAAACCAAAGCTGCTAAGAGCCAAAGATCCTCTTTCCAAGATGAGAAATTAAATCATATGGCTACTTTTGGAAATTGGACTTCGTGTATGTAGGGCTATGATGGACAGCAGGGTAGGGGTGCTGCCACAGAAATAGCAGCGCCTAGGAGCTGGGAAGGGAGAAGGGAGCAGTAATGGCAATGAAGGAGGAGACGGTGACACAGTTGGGAGTGTGCAGATTGTGGCTTGGCTGCGATTTTCCTTTGGAGACATGGAATAAGCATAGTGAAGGGACAACGGTGAGGAGCAGGGCAGCACTGATGGTGGGGAAGGAGGATGTGCAAGGGACGGCAAGTCCCTCAAGGAGGGACTAGCAAGAGGGGTGAAGGTGAAGTGAGAAGGAGGAAAGGGCCAGTCTCCTCTCCCAAGTCCAGGCGATGGGACAAGAGGAAATGGCCTCAAGTTGTACCGGGGAGGTTCAGGTTGGAGATGAGAAACAATGTTTCCACGGAAAGGGTTCTTAAGCTTTGGAATGGGCTGCCCAGGGAAGGGGTTGAGGCCCCATCCCTGGAGGGATTGAAAAGCCGGGTTGACCTAGTGCTTAGAGACATGGTTTAGTGATGTTTTTTATCAGAGTGAGGTTGATGGTTGGACTACATGATCTGAAAGGTCTCTTCCAACTCAGACAATCCTATGATTCTATTCTATGATTCTAAGTGTCAGTCACCCTGGCAGCAAGGCTAATGGGCTGGATAACCTTGCAGCAGGCCAGGGTTACAAGCAGGTACATGAAGCCACAAGCAGGTGTGATACCAGATGGTAAATAAAGCAATGGAAATGGGATGGGGCAAGAGCAACATGGTGCCAAAAAAAAAGCAGTGAGAAAAGGTGGGAAAAAAGGTGGTGAGGAAGGGAGCGTGAAGGAAGACACAAAGCCTGAAGATTGATCTCCAGAAAAGATTCCGTCCTCCCAGTGATAAGAAGCAGTAGACGGGGAAAATGAGAGAACAGGGCAGCAGTGGAGAGCTGCAGTTGAGGGTGGGAGGTAAATTCCAGCTAACTGTGTGGGACAGGGCAAGTGAGTAAGGGAGGTAAGGGAGTTGGTGGTGGCAAAGGGGACAGTGAAGAAAGGTGGGAGGAGGATGGCATGGGAGAGCAGCAAATGCAGCAGCTGAGAAAATTGGCAGTCGCCACAGGCAGGTGGTGAAAGAGAAGTGAGAAGTGTGGTGGGAAGGGAGACAGTGCAGGCAGAGAGTGAGTCGTCAAGGTAGGATGAAAACATGGCAGGTGATGTCCTGATCAGGCAGGAAGGTGAGGTGGCCAGGCAGCTTATAAAAGCAAGATGCTATTATAGTGTTGATAAGGGCCTGCAAGAGCCCCCACAGCCAGGGAGGTGCTGGCACACCACAGGTGGTATGGGCAAGCAGAGTGACTTGGAGAGGAGGTGAGCTGGGCTGCAAGGCATGCTGTAAAGCTAAAAGGGAAGAAAAAATCCTGTGAGAGAAGGTGGCAAGAGTAGGCAGGGAATGATGAAGCTAGGAGAGGCAGATAAATCATAGAACCATAGAATGGTTAGAGTTGGAAGGGACCTTAAAGATCATGGAGTTCCAACCTCCCTGCCCTGTGCAGGGACACCTTCCACCAGACCAGGTTGCTCCAAGCCCCATCCAGCCTGGCCTTGAACCCCTCCAGGGATGGGGCAGCCACAGCTTCTCTGGTCAACCTGGTACAGTGCCTCATCACCCTCACAGGAAAGAATTTCTTTCTGGTATCTCATCTAAATCTCCCCTCTTCCCCTCCCCTCTTCCATTACCCCTTGTCCTGTCTCTGCACTTCCTGATCAAGTGTCCCTCCCCATCTCTCCTGTAGCCCCTTCAGGTACTGGAAAGCTTCTATAAGGTCTCCTCGGAGCCTTCTCTTCTCCAGGCTGAACAACCCCAGCTCTCTCAGCCTGTCCTCACAGCAGAGGTGCTCCAGCCCTCTCATCATCTTCGTGGCCCTCCTCTGAACCCGTTCCAACAGGTCTGTGTCCTTCCTGTGCTGGGGACTCCAGAGCTGGACACAGGACTCCAGGTGGGGTCTCACCAGAGCAGGGTAGAATCACCTCTCGTGACCAGGCAGATGAAGCAGTCAGTGATGGAGATTTCAACAGGAGAAAGCCAGTAGAGGCAGCAAGGCAGCAGAGGAGGAGAGCGCCAAGTGATGGCTGGGGCAAGCACATGCCAAGGGGCTGCTGAAGGGCAATGTGATGGGCTGAAGGTAAAATCAGCTGCAAGGAGGGACGGTGACAGCAGGTAGTCAATGGGGTGGGAGGATCGAGGGGCAGTGGTAAGTACAGCAGAGAGCTCACTAAAGGAAGGGGAACAGCAAAAGCCTGGTCGTAAATTGGGTGGCGGTATGCTGCAGAGGAGGCTGGCAGAAGAACTACTAATAGAAATAGGTATGTGACAGTGCATCAGGAGAGATCAAAGGGGTGCTGCAGCTGAGGCAGGGACCAGGGAAAACAAGGGGAAGGAGAGGAAACAAAGCTTCAAGAGGAGGTGAAAGAAGGGGATGGAGAGATTGAGACAAAAGGGTAAAAAAACAGTAGTGCAGAAGGAGAAGTGGTCAGTCTTGCATCTGGTGGATTGGTGGCAACAGGCATAACAGTGACAAAAATGTCTCTGACCAGTAGCACACTTAACAATAAATAAGACTAGAGAACAGGCTGTAAACATGGCTGTGAGGAAAGACAATAAGTACAGCCTGGAGCGAGGATCAAGGCAGGACTATCTGGTAAAGAAAAGGCTGTGAAGCAAGTCAGAGAGAAGTTGGGGAGAAAATGAGGTGATGAGGGAGGGTGCAATGGAGGTGGCAAAGGAGCCCTAAGGAAAAGCTGGCTACCAGGAGAGCAAGGCTGGCTCAGCTGCGAGAGGTGAAGAGGATCACAAACTCAGGGACGGTCCAAAGGAGAGTGAAAGGACAGGTTATCAGAAGATGCAACAGAAAGTCCTTTTGGACTGGGAGCAGGCAGCAGGAGAGAGAAAATATACCACCAGAGAGAAGCAGAAATGAAGGGTGGCAGGGCTAAGGGTGAACAAGCAGCAGGCAGCAAACAGCCCCCTGCTATGCTTGCAGGGTAGAAAATAGGGCACAAAATGAGGCAGGATTGGGGTAACAAACATTATGCAAATGAATCAGTAAGAACAGAGCCGTGACAGCAGCAGATGAGTAGATATGTAGGGTAGGAGGGTATCTGGGCAAGTGACATATAAAAAGGCAAATAGATACCACCGTGCTGAAAAGGAGTGAGAGGAGCGCAGGGTGATTAAAAGCAGGAATGAGGACACGTATGGGCCACTAAAAGGAGAGTTGTTTAGGCAGGAAATTATACTGGGTCCAACTGGGATGGCGTTAACTTTCTCCATAGTAGTCTGTATAGCACTATGTTTTGGATTTGTGACCAAACCTGTGTTGGTAACACACAGGTGTTTTGGCTATTGCCAAGCAGTGCTTGCACACCTTCAGGGGTTTAGCCCCTTCCCCCCCCGCCTACCCCCAGTGGGGGCAAGAAATAGATTGGGAGGAGGCAGATCCAGGGCAGTTGATCCAACCTGGCTAAAAAGATATCCCATACCATAAAACATCATGCTCAGCAACGAAACTAGGGGGGGAGGAAGGAAGGATATTTTCCTTTGCTTAGAGATTGGCTGGACATTGGTCTGCTTGTGGGAGAGCGAGTGATTGCCTTTGCTTTGGGGTTTGGTTTTTTCTCCCTCTTTCCCTCACTTATCCCTCACTGTCCCTCACAGAACGAGCTGGCAAGAGGGGCAGTGAGAGCAGGTAGCTAAGGGGAGGTGGGGAAAGCAAGCAGCAAAAGAAGGGTCTTGTGCTGTGTGAGGAATCATTGAATCATAGAATGGTTAGAGTTGGAAGGGACCTTAAAGATCATGGAGTTCCAACTCCCCTGCCATGGTCTGGGACACCTCCCACCAGACCAGGTTGCTCAAAGGAAAGGTGGCAACGGGGAGCAATACATTCTAGTAGCAAGGGAATGAGCCAGAGAGGAGAGAGGTGGGGAGGACCCAGGGGACACAGAGTGGCAGGAGGAAGCAGTCGGTGGAAGAGAAATTAGGTGATGAGGGTGGATGGTGACAGGCAGGGAGTGAAATAGCGTGGGCAGCAGACAGTGGTGAGAGCTGTCAGCAAACAGGGCAGCTCCTGACAGGAGGAGGCAAATGAAGCAGCGGGTGCAGGCAGGATGACGGACAGGGCAATAAGTGATGGCAGAACATGGTATGGCACGGGGATCTTAGAAGGGTGCTGGGCGTTTGGGGAACAAACAGTAAGTGGAGTGATAAAGGAAGATATTGTGGGTAAAGAGCAAACACTGGCTGGGAGATGGGGAGGAGGAGGAGGCAGGCAGCAAATGGGGCTGGCCAGAACAGGCCGTGAATAAAAGTAGGAAGGCACATATGTGGTGGGAAAGAGAGCAGCTAAGAAAAGGGAAAGCAGAGGCAGGCAGAGAGGTGCCGAGGGTGAGAAGATGATGAGAAGATGAGAAGATGATTGTGGTGGGGATTCATAGTCCAGCACGGGTAGGCAGAAACAGGAGATATGGTAAGAGAGGGCAGCAACGACAGGGGCTGCGAATGGGATGGGGTGTCATGGGCAGTGGGTTGGGTTGGCAGAGCACGATGGAGGAAAACCATTTTGAACAATCTAGTCTGGTGGGAGGTGTCCCTGCTCATGGCAGGGGGTCTGGAACTAGATGATCTTTAAGGTCCCTTCCAACCCAAACCATTGTATGATTCTATGAAAACGGGCAAAACAAAGTGCAAGGCAGTGTGTGCCAGAAATACACTGGGGAAGAGAGAGGTGACGAGCAGGTCGATGGAGGTAATAGGCAGGATAACAACTGAAGCAATGAATGTGATGAGAAAAATGTGACTGTGCACTTTGCTGGCTGGAATGTATTGTAGTTTCCAAAAAGTCTAGACTTGCTTCCTCCCACCTGACTTTCTCCTGAAGGAGGAAGGCACAGATGCAGTTTTAAATGGAATAGGGTGGGTTTTTTCTTAATTGCTGTCTCCACAAGACATGGGATTTGAAAGCTACTTGACAGCAAGTCTTAGTTTCTTCTAGGAACTCTGGGATGGTTATTAACAGAATCAAATCCTCCAATCTAAACCTGTCAGCATTTCCCCCTTGTCTGTGCTAATGAGCTGAGGTGCTTGCTTTTCGGTCGTTGTCTCTGCCCTTTTGTAAAAGGCATTTGTCCAGGCATTGGCACATCACAGATTGCCCAAAAAACCTGTGCCAACTTCCTGGATTGAAGAAAGGTATAATCCACTAAGCAGGGCTCTGGCTGGCTGGAGATGGACATTGTCTAAATCTGACCATTACGGTGTGAAAAGGGCTAAAAACTGGCTATGAATGAAAAAGTGGTTGGACCCGTTTTGCATTGGCCTACCTGGTTTCTTAGTATGGGATTAGGAGTAATTTATTACTTCAGTCACTGCTGTGTTTACGCACACATCAAGTGGGTAGTAAAAAGGGTAGATGCATCATTGGCAAAGGCTGTATCAAGGATTTACAAATAAGAAAAAAATAATGAGGAAAAAAATCATTATTCTCTATTAATGTTTGTACCTGAGTGCATACTGAGTTTTTCAAACTGGTGTCATGGATCAGTTCCATTCAGTAGCAGATGCATCCACTTTATCACAAGAGGTAATTTCAGGATTTGTCTAAAACTGAATCACAGGAAGTGGAGTTTATCAGGCAATATCCTAAGCAGGAGCAGCGAGGAAGTAATCCAGAGGAGCTGGACTCAGTCCTTTGCCCTTCTAAAGCAGATGAAGGGAACTGCATGCTGTGTGGCATGTTTCAAATGAAACATAAATGCAAGCAGCCCTCTTGGCTTTGCCTGGAAACTATGGCCCACGTTCATATGAGCCCACCTAAGGAAAAGCAAGTAAGTTTTCTCTTAGGGACTTAAAATGTTGTCTATGTTACTTTCTCCACTTTCTCCACTCCGTGGAGAAAGTGCCACCAAGTCCATCTGCACTGAATACAGAAACTGCCTCTGGTGACCATATTCTCATCTTTGCCCCTCCTGATTATTTTGTGGAATAATCAGCACCTAAGCATCATTAAAAATGGAGTATGCGCCCAAGATTTCCTGATCACCAGTTCCCCTTTGGTCTCTGTTTGGTGGCTCACCTATGGAAGAACCGATGGATTCTGGTTGTGCCATGCATATGTTGTGTATAATTAAGCACTTGGGCCACCTGTGGGGTGAGTGATTATAATGCATTTATTTCCTGTATCAAAGAGAGCTCACATTTAATTAGTTTTTCCCAAGTGAAGCTGATACCGTGAGGAATTGTAAGGGAACTCATTTCAGATGGTGTACCATTGCTAGTCAAGCTTCTTTGAAATATTGAAGAGAAAAGTTTATCAAATAAAATGTCAGGTTATTGCTGTTTTTCTGTCACACTCTGCATAAAAGTCGGAATGGAGGGTTAGCTTGTTTTCTTCCGAAGTTACAGGCTTTACTGTCAAAACATCACCATGTTTAAAATTTTGAGAGATTAAGGCAACTTTGCCGATGAGAATATAAGATAAAGGCGGTTTTGGGAGGACATCAAAACTAATGAAGTCTGATTTTTTCTTGATTTGTGTCCTACATTTTTATACCTGCACCACCATCACGCTTATAATGGAAATCTAATATTATTTTCTTTAACAACTTGTCCCCTGTCCTAGTTGGTGTCAGGTATCATCAGTGTTCTCAGCCACTGCTGACTGACTAGATCATAGGACAACCCAGGTTGGAAGGGACCTCAGGAGGTGTCTAGTCCAACTTCCTGCTCAAAGCAGCTAACTATGTCATCAGACCAGTTTGTTCAGAGCTTCTTCCTGCTAAGTCTTGAAAAGGAGCAAGGATGGAGAATGTACAGCCTCTCTGGGCAGCCTGCTCCACTCTCTGGCTATCCCCAGATGATTCCCTTATATCCACTCTGAACCTCTTCTCTTTCAACTTAGGTCTGCTGGCCTTTGTCCTCTTGCCCTGCACCACCTTGAAGAGCTTGGCCCGATCTCCTTGATGTTCCCCCTTACTCCCAACCCCCTCGCAGGACACTGCTGTCAGGCCCACCTGAAGATGACTCTTCCCCGAGATGAACCGACCCTGGTTTCTCAGCCTCTCCTCCCAAGGCAAGTACTCTGAACTTGCTGCAGTTCCCTGGTGTCTTTCTTGTACTGGCATGGTCCAAAACTGAACATAGCACCTAGATGTGGTCTAACAAGTTTCCCTTGGCCATGTTCATGTCAGAAGAGTCCATGGTACTGCTGGCCACCTTTAGCTGCTAGAACGTGTTGTGGACTCCTGTATAGCTCACTGCCTGCTGGGGTTGCTCCCAATCAGTACCCCCAGCCTGTCCCGTTGCAGGTGATTCAGCTGAAGGGTGCCAGCTGGCAGAGGCAGTGCCATGCTCATGGCGCAGCGTATCCCTCAACTGGGTTCTAATCTGAGGCTCTCTCCTCTACCCAGCCTTTGATTTTTCCCAGAGGTGGTGATGATGCGGTACTGGATTGGGGGGACCAGAGGAGAGCTACCAAGCTGGTGAGGGGCCTAGAGAACAAGTCATACAAGGAGAGGCTGAGGGAACTGGTCATGTTTAGTTTGGAGAAGAGGAGGCTCAGGGGAGAACTTATTGCCCTCTACAACTCCCTGAAAGGAGGTTGTAGAGAGGTGGGTGTTGGCCTCTTCTCCCAAGGGAATAACGACAGGAGCAGGGGAAATGGTCTGAAGTTGGGGCAGGGGAGGTTTAGATTAGATCTTTGGAAGAATTACTTTGCTGAGAGGGGGTGGTCCTCAAGAACATGGTTTAGTGATTTTTTTTTATTTTTTTATTGCTTATTTCTTATTTATTTTTTGTCAGAGTTGGGTTGATGGTTGGACTAGATGATCTTGAAGGTCCCTTCCAACCTAGATGATTCTATGATTCTATGATTCAGGCACTGGAACAGCCTGCCCAGGGAGGTGGTGGAGTCACCATCCCTGGAGGGATTTCATAAACGTGTAGACGTGGCTCTTCGGGGCATGCTCTAGTGCCCCAGATTATTGGTTTGTGGGTGGGTGTGATGTGGTGGGGTGTTGTGTTTTGTGGGTTTATTTGTTGTTGTTTGGTTTGGGTTTTTTGGGTTTGTTTTTTTTTTTAAGGTGGGACTCGATGATCTCAGAGGTCACTTCCAACCATGGTGATTCTGTGATTCTGTGACCTGCCTTGCTGTCAGATCGGCCAGAAATCAACCGACGGCAAAATTCCCTTGGGGAGTGAGGGAGAAAAGGTGAACAGGTAGGCAAATGCCACATGTACACAGGCATCCTATTTCCCAGGCATCCTATTTCCCAGGCTAAAATTACAGCTCCAAGCACTGAGCCCTCTCCACAGAAGCTCAGATAGAACCATAAACCTAATTTATATTGACACTTTCCGCATTCAGAAGAAACATGCAGTTCCCAGTTCCTATTTTAAAAGCAATATTAAGATAAAGCGATGCTCTTCTGCCTTGCAGAAACTGCGGCTGGACAGAATGAACTAAGAGTGCTTTAACATAAAGCGCAAAGGAACAGTGTCAGTCACCTCAATAGTATTTATTATTTCTGAAACAGTATTATTAGGATCAGTATCTCTCATGACCATGTTTCAATCTGGTATCCCAAAGAAGTTGCTTGAAATAGATGAAATTACCTCACCCCGGGTCTTGTCTTATTGAGAAAAAATATCATGTCACATCCATGTCAAGTCATTTTCTGATCTGGCCCTTGCAAGTTCTCTGCTGTTACTTCACTGTTCCTGCTTGGGGAAAATATTAGATACACTTCATCTGTCAGTCCATGAGTTGAGATATGATCCCCGCCAGCATAAAAGTGAAATTGGAAGCAGCTGATCCTTTGCTCTGCAAATAAACAAACAACCCCGGAGAGTCTCGGAGGTAAGATCACCGGTAAATACGAGCAAGATCAATAGAAGCTTTTCCACAATCGGTTGAAATCACAGGGATCTCAAATAAACATGTAAACATAAGGAGATAAATAAAATGTAACATAAAGAAAAGGGAGATGAGGGCACTGCGCTTGCACCGAGCTTTATATGTGAACGGGCTGTCATACAATAACAAATGAAACTGTAATGACAAATAGGAATGGGATAGCAAGTTGTTCTCAGATGCATCTAATCTAGCTATTTAGATGATGAGCCAAATAAATCCTTGCTGTGTCACCTAACCCTCCATTGTGCAACCACTATGATCAGGATGATGTTAAATGTCAAGGAATTTGTTCGTTCATTACATGATAGGATGACAGCTTACTTCAAAAGCTTCCTGATAAAAGGGACACAAGACGTGTTTCTTGGTTCAGGCTGGAATAATTTATTCAGCACAGATGCCTTGCTCGATTTGCAGAACTACAGTGCATTAATTTATACATACAAAACAAAGCACATGTGTGCCTTCTCTTGAAGCAGAAAAATTGCAAAGTTGGTGTAAAAAGCAACCCAAATCCAGCATGTTGATTTTTTGGAACTAGTTATACAAGTTTTAAAATGTCTACATAACAGTATGTGTGGGGAAAGATTTAGCTAACTTTTGCTAATGTTTAGTTATCCTAAATACGTAGGCTGTACATCTATGAAAGCCATATATTGACAAAGACTTTATGAGACTTTTATATGTAACAGAATGATGAATATATTGAATTAAACAGGCCAGAAGATTTTAGGATAAAGTTGAATTAGCTCCATTAGTCCCAAAGTGATTGAACTGAAAGAATTTTCTTATAGACCTGGAGTAATAAGAGCTTTTTAAAAAATCCAGCAGCTATTATCTCTTAGATATGTATGACTTGAACGTTTTGTAATGAATCTGTGAAATGCATAAGTTAAATTCACAGAAGAATACAATTTTTATTTTACTGCTGTCTTTTTGTACTGTTTTTTCCTCTTTTGAGAACACATAGAATTATGTAGCTTTTAAATTAAGGTCTTAGTTTCCAAACATGACGTCACCTTCTGCTTTTCCAGATAAAATGGGTTACTGCCTGGTACCCCACAGGCTATGTATGCTGTTGGGTTGTGTGTCTGGTCCTACCACCAAATGAGATGGCTTCACGGCAGCTCTGACATGATCTAATGTGGTTGAACTAATTAAAAAAA
>VXAK01005798.1:0-22422 GCA_013399435.1 Arenaria interpres | reverse complement strand
CCTCACCAAGAATAAGACTTAATTCAGAATTAAATTATTTTTATTTATATATAAAATGATTTTTATATATATAATTTATATAGGTATGTAACTCCATATATATGTGCACTGCTTCTTTCTAATGATGCACCATGTTTTCTGTACGAAGGAGTTCAGTTTAAGGAGAAACAAGTGCTGATTTCCATTGTGGAATTGCGCATGCCATTCATTTGAGATCAGAAAGTGAGTCAGAATGGAAATACACTCATAGGTCGAGACTTTTCCAGAGATACTGGTTTATATTATTCACCAGAGAAAGTAGCAAGTAATCACAGAAAGTGATTAGAGCAGAGATTTCTATGGGATATCTGACATCGGTATCAACGTATTATGGAAACCCTAAAGAATTGCTAAAAAAATAATTCAAGATATGTGATTTTTTTTTTGGCATTCCAGAAGTCTAACCAAATAGCAAACAATATTTTGCACTTATATTGCATACATGACAAATTTGAAAACAACTTAGTATTTTTTTGCCCAGTTGGACATTCAGTGTAATCTGTTTTTATAGGCCTAGCCTGCACATTTTAGAAGCATTACCTCCTCTTTCCTAGACCACATTTTTAAAGGCTGCAATATGAATTGCAGTCAGATCCTGTACACGACTGGTCTTCCTCATACTAGAGAATTCAAACTTTCTTTTTTTTGTCTGTGTGCTGTATTTTGAAAGAAAATAATCTTTTTATTTTAATCTTGTCTTCTGTTAGATATTGTTTCATTCTGAGATGGTTTTGAGTAACCTTTTTCATGTAGAAAATAAGTAAATTTATAAATTACAAAATCCAGAATACTCTGTTGAACAATAGTCATGAATTTTCACATAACCTGTAGTTTCTTAAAGCATTTCTAAAATGCTTAATAGAAAGTATATATAATTTCCTTTTGTTGTATAAAGTATTTTTCCCATAATTTTCACCTTCTATACAGTACTTTTGTGCACCTACACGACCTAGAAGCAGAAATTATTCATATCTGACACGGAATCTTATTGTTTAGCTTCTGAGTACTCGTGGAGGTGTTGAACTGAGTCCCCTGACTGATAGCTAAGGATGTGGATATTTCTTTGCTCTTAAGTATTGCCTACAAACCAAACATTTGGGTCATTCTCAGTAACTGCTGTACGTGGTCTCTCAGTCGCTCACAAGCTATGGAGCTCTCTTCACTAACTCTTCACTAATCTTTGTACCGCTCTCCTTTCTTGTAGTAAAAGTAATCTATTCTATCTAGAAAATCTGTACTGTTGCAGAACATGGACCAGCCCAGAGGTATCAGGCTCATAGAGGCATTGCCTGAGGACAAAAAGCTAGTAGGAAAGAAGGAATGTTTTAAGTTATTGATCTTTAAGAAAGCATGCTCTTAATGTCAGCTGGTTACTCAGTCTGTTGCTGTTGGGGAGAGACTGAGTGCCTTGGTGTCCGCTGTATTCACACTTTCCTCTCAAAACTCACTCTCCAGCCACGTTCAGCAGTGGCAGTTAAAGAGAGAGTGTCCTATGCTGCATTGGAACAGGCTGCCTAGGAAATTGGTTGAGTCACCATCACTGGAGGTATTTAAAAGATGTGTAGATATGGCACTTAGGGACATGGTTTAGGGGTGGACTTGATAGTGTTATGTTAATGGTTGGACTCGATGATCTTAAGCGTCTTTTCCAACCTAAATGATACTATTCTATAAACCCCGGAGAAAGCAAAGTCAAATGCTTTCAGCTACCTAGTCCCTGCACAAACAGAGGTTATGGAGAAATGTCCAACATCTATGTCAACTGAACATCACAGTCAGTATAGGAACATGATCCTGGAGAGATTAAAACATTCAGTTTATCAGCAGCTGTTGTTGTGTTAGGTCTTTGTCAACCCTTGCCTTCTGCCTCTGCTCACCCTGCCAGGTTATTTCATTTTCAAAGCACTCGCTTTTTTTGATAAAACAAGTCAATTGTGCAGAAGGTTTGATGTCTCTTGAAAATTACTTGAGTTTCCTAGAAATGGTCTGTGAATAGGCAGTGTGTCTCTCTGATAGTCCCATTTATAATTTGCAGAAGATTAATGATCAGTATTCTGACTGTAGGATATGGAAACAAATTGTTTTAAAATGCTTCTGCATTTTTGCTTCTGCATATTTGCCCTTTTGGGGAAAACTTTTAAGAACTTCTTGGGCACAGATAATCTCACAACTGCAAAGAGCAGAAGAAGGAGAGAAAGGCAGAGGTGAGAGCAGTTTATAAGAGAGAAAGTCTGAAATAAAAGGAACCTTCCTTCTGTGTTCGAACACATCCATGCTTGTTACTGTCAAAAATTTTCTGTCACATACTAAGATGACTTCCAGGCAAATTACATATGTATTTCCAGTGGTTTTAATGAATTGGATCCTGTGGCTACATTCCTTGGGTTACAATAGTGTCAGAAAGATTTTGTGCCCTGGAGGATGGGGTAACATAAGAATGAAATTCAAATGCTAAAGCTGGGCAAGTAGTGGCTAATTGGAGCTTCTTTGAAGTCTGTGGCTACAATTGTGGGAAAGAAGACAAAGATTAGTATTTTTGAAATCTACATTGAAAAATATCATTTTGTACATGAGGAAATTGGCAAGACAGGGAAAAATATAGACAGTATAAAAAGAGGGGGGAAAGAACTCTCACTTCCGATTCTCTCATGTTCCATTCATGGAAAAGACTGTCCCTTTCAACTGCAAGGAGAGAAACCTCTGTGTTATCACTCCTTGCCATACACTTACTTGTAATTGAGGCATTTTTTCCTCTCATCTTCCTTAGTCAACATGGGAAGTAAATCAGTCAACTCTAATAAACAACTGAAATTTATGAACAACTACAATGGGGACTCTTTACAGAAACCACTTTCCATAAGAGAGTCATCACCTAAAAGGAAAGATAAATTTCAAACTCTTTGCTGTGCAGTCTTCATCTAGCTTTGTTTGGTCTGTGGTAACTTCTTCCTTATAAATTTATTTTAAAATATAAGCATTTATATAGTAGAGAACCTGAAATTTTTGATTATTTATAACAGGTGTACCTAACCATTTTGACTATAAAAATGGCAAGATATTGTCTGCTTTCAGTCACCAACCAGTGAGTCCTTCTGGCTCGCTTTCTTAGGCAGTGGTAAGGAAATAAAGAAGAACTGGGAGAAGAGGAACGGGCAGGGCTATATGTCAAAGTCTGATCCACAGAAAGAGCAGATAGTTAAGATTGTGTGATGTAGACATATCTCCATCAAAATGACTTAAATTATATAAACTGTATTTTTTCTCAAAATAAAAATAATCCTAATTTCTTCTAAAATTGCATTAAAAGTAAAGTTGCTCTTTTGCCTGTTTTTGATTGATTATACTCTATTCCAACAACCTTAAAATCTTTTCAAATAGTCTTGCACTAACTCTGGACACTTTTGGTTTTTTCTCTTTGTGGTCAGTGAAATTGCACTCCCTCGGGTACTTTTGCTATATTCTTCTTCACTGTATCTGTGCAACCACCTCTTGTAGAAAATACAATATTTCCTTTTGTGACAATTACTATTAAACATAACTGTCCCTGATGTAAACAAATTCTACTTCAGAACCTCCAGGCCTGACTTTTTCAGCTCCTTCGTTCTTTTATCACTCTCACATGTCTTTTACAGTCTCTGGAGATACGGCTATTTCGCATACTTACTCACATCACAGCTAACAGCTGGGAGTCTGATCCTGTGAAGGAGTGGAAGTGCAACCCAACATCTGCTTTTAAAAGCTTTATATTGGAATAAAAAAGCACATATTTGAACTATACCTTTAAGGGTGTATTGCCCCCACTCATGCATTTTTTTTAAATCTCAATTGAAAATGAAGTCTTTAAAGGTTTAAAATGTCCAAAGGGCACTGACTTCTTTTCGGGAAAGAATCCAATAGGGCACTTACACCTAACTTCCCCATGACCTTTAAAAGTTTGATTATGAATTCAAAACATGTATTCAAACTGAGGCAATGCTCTGCTGGTAGGTCATACAGGTACTCTCATATATATAATTGTTTGATGACTTGATCTCAAACCGTGATTTTAAAAATCCAAGAGTTTATTCTGTTTGGGGTTTATATAGGTCTCATTGTATCATGGTGGAATAACTGTAGATAGAGATGCATAGTAAATGTACTGAATTCATTTATGTTAGCTCTTTTTGGATGGACATAAATGTTTCTTTTTATTCTTTAGAAAGGAGATTTTAGAAGGTAGTCTCTGAACAGGTTTTTTCCTTTCCCCAGCATAGCCTATTTTCTCTGCATCAGTGGACTTGTCATGATAATCAACTTTTTTGTCCCAACTGTCAATCACTCCTGATTACAGCTGGGGAGAAGTTCTGTTCTGTTGATCAGCCCATCAGTGCACATAATGTTACACCTGGAGACAAGTGAAAATCATCCCTCGATGGGAGAATCACTTGCCTTCAAGCCTTTTGTCTGAAGTATTTTAATTTACATTTAGAGTCTTGTTGCAATTGTCAGTGCTTGCTTTGATTTTATTTTCTTTGACAAAAATAAGTTCAGTTATCTTTTCCTACATGATTAGAAGAAAAATACTTTTCCATTTCAAATAACATCTTCTGTTGTAACTTTTTCACTTCATTGTACAAATATTGAAATAATTATTGCTATATAAATTAAAAATTAAATGGTTATGTTGTACTTCACCAGGAGGAACTTAATATTTGCTAGGCCAGGATTTTTGCAAAAACTATTTTCTTGGCTTTTAATCAGGTAATTGGCTAGGGTAATATTTATTTTTAGTATTCAATTTATATGAAATGGCTGTGTAACAAACTTCATAGCAACGAAATGATTTAATATTAAAGGCATTGTTTTTTTCTTTAACGGAAATATGACTTACATTGTGATCATTACTGAATAACACACTTCTGAAAATAGAGACATTTTATGTATCTAAAGCCAAACAATTTTCTTTCCTTGTATTAAAGGTGTTTTTCAGTTGTCACAAGAATGAAAAAACTTCAGCTTAAGTAAATACTTTATATTTTGCTAATAACTTAAATATGACTTTAAATTAGCAATCAGAATAACAAGATGTAGTTTAATTTTACCATTCTTTTCCCTCCCACAGTCACTTTTTTATTTTAGGTACCTTTTATGTTGTCATTGTCATAAATTCATCCTTTCACAATATTAAAAAACCCACAATATATAAGAAGACTGTAAACCTGATACGTCAGGGGCTACAGAATGAAGCGTAAATGAAGACGAAAGTAGAATGTGGGAGTATGGGGTAAAAAAGACTTGATTAGCAATCATGTTTTTACATAAAAGGTTTAATTAGCAGTAGCTTATTTTCCTTTTCCTGCTGGCCATTTTCAGGACAGTGATATATTGCTTTTTTACAGTGAGCCGTGCCGCCAAACAGAAGGTGTTATGTTTTCATTAGATGCAGACAACTCAGCACTATTATCTCTCACCTCAGTCTACACAGAAATACAAAACATGTCCAAATGTCATAATTTAATAGGCCAATGATATATACAGTAATTTAAAAAACTATTGGGTATTCGCTCAGGTGCTTTGTTTTGTTTCTTCTTAAATTGATGATAAAAGCACTAAATTGCTAATCAAATGACCACTCAAACAGGCTCACTCCTTGTGTTTTGTCTGCTTGAATACCTGGTTTGCCAAATACAGAATTTCATCATTTGTATAGAAGTTGTTCTTTTTAAAGTGACGTCTTTACTTTTATGGTTTAGTAATTAATGTGAGCATATTGCATAATTTTTATTTTACAGGGTACACCAATCTGCATTACCTTCCCAAAGACTCTCACCACTTATTATTGTAATTGCATAACAGAAATTTTTCTTTTGTTATTGAATAGAGACATTTGATGGTTCATCACTAATACAATTCTAGTCAAATAGCTTGCCACAAGGTATCTGTCATTGCTTGTCAATTTATTCTCTAACATGATTTTCATACCAGAATCTTAAGTAGTGATAAACAGATATGATAAAGTTAATTTCTAACATAAGCACATTCTGAAACGCAGCCATAAGTGAGTAGCAATATCTGAAGGTGTCAGAAAACATGGAATATATGGAAATAATTAACACCTTTGATGCTGGAGGAATGAAGATTTTTTACTGCATTTAACAGTATTTTATTCTGTATAATTCCCAGTGGCCAAGATTTTTTTTTTCTAGAATTATTTTACATGATGAATTTGTATCTCATTAGTGCCTGAAAATGCTCTAAGAATGAAACTTCCTTCATAGAAGAGCTAAGAAAACATATATCATGTAGTTACAGGATGGAAGAATTTTTAATAAAATGCATTCAAAATGGTGCAGCACCATTTTGGCTATTCTTTTGGAGTCCTAGACCCATGTCTCAATTGGTGGGACAGGCCTTACTAGCAAGGAAAGTCAACAGGGCATGAGATGCAGAGAAAACTGTGCAATCTTTGTAGGCTTCTTAGCTTGTCCTGTGCTAAATTAGCGCTGTTGGAGGTAGCACTGCCACCAAAACAATTGTAAAGAATTAAGGGCAAAACAGATATTCAGGAGAAGACAGCAGCAGATGCAATGACATTGGGGAACAGGGATCACAAGGAGTGGGGACTAAAGAGATAAATAAAAAAAGGCTTCTGGTACAGATTCTTGGCTGAACTATATTGGGTTGTATTAGTGGTCACCCACCACTTAGTCATTCCTCTCTTATAAGGATGATTGCATTCGCCCAAGCAGGGATTCAGTAGTTAAGACATAATTCAACCCAAGGTACAAGTTCTGTCATCCTTACAGGAAGGATCTAATTTTTTATTATGCATGTTCTGCACTAATAGAAGGAATTGTAAAGGAAGAGGAATTTTTCTGCAGTGGAAGATGTGCCTTTTACACTTGAAAGAAATTTGCTACAATAACAAGATGAGAGAGATGATTTCTTGGACTCACATCATGAGAGAAAACCCATGCAGAGTTTTCACTGGTGTGTGACCATGTCTGCTGTTTACAGGTGGAAAAGAAGTAGAGTTTCTGGTGTTGGAAAGCTGAATTTTGTGTGAATTTTACAGGTGCTGCACAGCCTTTGAATTGCCAGCAGTGGCAGCCTAATGATGAAGAGCAAAATTCCTTGTTGAAAATGATGCCTAAACTATGAGAGCAAGTTCTGAATTGGTTTATTCTCTCTCTATATCCCATAGAAAATGAGTTAAATTAATCAAGGGCAAATCAATCTTTTGAAAAAGTTAGCACTAAAAAAGTAGGTGTTTGCTCTTATGACTAATTAACTGATTTTCCTGTTACTTATAACCATTTTGAGGATGAATATTCAGTTGTGCCTGTGATGGTTGTTTAGTTGCAGACATCAGTCCATGCTACTTCAACCAGAACCAAAGACAAGGTCCTAAGACAGAACGGGCTCAGCATTTTGTGTTTGTTGCTATTGATTTAGATAAAAAAAAACATTAATCATGAGATACACTGGAAACAATTTTTCAGGAAACATGTTATTGGTATGGTCTGATGTACTCTGCAAACATGATCTTGAAAATAGTAGAGGTACTGTTTAATCAGTAATTTGCTTAGAACCTGGAGAATACTATGTTATACATAGTATTATTTATACAAGGAGCCTACAGCTAAATATCTGTGCAAGATACAGTGCTTTACAGATGTGTCTTTTCTCCAGAGAGCTTATTTTCTAATAAATCAGAAATGAAACCAGAATATACAGTAGGCAGAGCATCAGGGGGTTGGCAAATGAATTAATGGAAAAATACTTTCTGAAACCCATTTTTAAGTCTTCTTAAAAGAGAGGAGGGTTTGACAACCAGCAGGCTTATGATTCAGCTTACTAGATAACATGTTACAACAGCTTAAGTCAAGCCTGTAAAAAATGTCTGAGGGTGAATAAGAATAAATTTATTTTCAGAATTTGTAGTTTATGGAAAGAATGATTGAAGTAGATGTGTTCTCCTAAGGCATGCAAGAGGGAGAAGGAGCTATGTAAGAGAAAAGACAAACAATATTGAATAACAGCTGTAATATTGCAGAGCAGAAGATCAATATGTGGAAAGAAAGGAGTTTGAGTCTGTCATAGTTCATGATTAACATTTGGTATATAGTGGACAGAAAAGAGGTGATTTGAGAAATGGAAAATTTCAGGTGGCAGAATAAACAGTAGGAGAAAAATTAGAGCCATCCAGGAGCTATACATGCTGAATGATCATAAAGATATTGGTTGAAAGCAAAAAGAAGTCATCCCAATGAGACCGTGTCCAAGTTCAGAGAGTACAAAGGCTTGAAGACAGAATACTGAAATACATTAGTCTGGACAGTGCAAGTCTTGTTTTTCAACTGGGACGAGGTTTGTTATCCAGATGTTGTCCGGCCAGGGTTACTTAGAATTCAGATCTTCTCTAAAGTCAGCCTTAATGAATATTTCTCCCCCTCACTACTTAAGCATATATAAAAGTTAGGATGGCTGACGTCCATCGGTTATCTTTTTTTGCTATTTGTGATATGGAATAATGACTGAAGCAATTCTGGAATAGTTTAAATGGGTAGCTGCTTTAAATCTGGATTTGTAAAATTAACAGAGATAACATGTTATCCCTCTCAGAAAATCTACTTAGATGCGAAAGATGCTGATTTTCATATTCTCTGAATGGGAAAGTGAAGGCCAAAAATATTTATCTACTTTTCTCATCGATATGCTGCCCTCCACCCCCACAAATGTCCTCAGGAAATCAGCTTGATGATTTATTATGGTTTTTCCTGACATGAAACAGGTAATGGAGTAGTAAGAGATTGATTCACAGTGAGGAGGTATAGCCACTTACAGTAATTGGACTATGAATTTTAATTCAAGCCTTGAAATTTTTTGTAGTTGCAGTTGCAAGAATCTGTGTGTTTTGCAGGCATGACTGATTTTTTCTATAAAAAGAGGTTCCACCAATACTACATAGGCATTTTTAATTGAGCAGTTCTAGTCATAACAGACTGGTGGGTTTGAACTATAGCTAAGAAGGCAGGATTTTGCTTGATCAACAAAATATCCTAACAGAGGGTCATCACATTTCAGTATGCTGTTTATAGAGACAGGAATTGCATGTAGGACAAGGTGGGGGCCTTTAGTATTTCACTGCAAGATCTGCTGGTGTGTGCAAAGGTGCATTTTCAAACTGATAAGTGATGGGTTGGCTCTTGAGATCTTTTAGCTGGAGAGAAACATAATTCTCATAATTCTCTTTTATCAGCACCACAAAAGATAAATCAACAGGATGATGATCTTGTCAATAACAACTCTCAAGTAATTTTCTGAAATTCTTGCACTGTAAAAATCCACATATTAAATAACCACTTATTAAACTTGCCAATTTTATGTGATAATGTCATCCTTAATTTCTGTTTGTTCAATGAACAATAGTGGACTCCGCCCCTTTTTAGAGATGTGACTGGTTTAAATGAGGAGGAGAGGGGACTGTACAGCCACATGGAGCCCAGATTCACATAGACAGTAAATTCTGTTGGTGACTCCTGTGGTAGTAAGCTGTATGGTCAAAAGACCACTAGGGCCTAGGATGGAGTCTGTCTGATTATGTAAAGAAGGTGGAGTCTCTCTCCTATGACATATCAGGGAGGTTTAGACCTGTATTCCTGAAGCTACAGAAGTCACAGACTAATATTTGACTGACTGAAGGGCATGTTTGCACTTGACTGAAGAAACAGTTCAGCTATAGATTTAATCCATCTTTAGAAGACAATTGCTTGTCCTCCTACCATATTCAGGCTAATAAACTTTTTGGTTTAACCTGCAAGCTCCCAATTCTATTCCTGGCCAGTTGTCTGCCTGAGGAAACCTGTTAGATTTGCGGTGTGTAAGCCTGAAGGTGCCAATACATCTTAAAACTCTCAGCTGCAAGTAAATATCTGGTTTGTATTTGAAAGACAATAAAATGTATTTTTTAGGAGACTGAAGGGCAAAAACATTGAGGCTGAAGTTGTTATCTGTAAGGTGAAACAGAAGAGCTGAAACAAAGATTAAAGCTTCAACCTTCTATGAAGAGAAAGTATAGGAAAGAATTAGAAGTTAAATCTTGTCTGCACTTGGTAGGACTCTGGATTCTGAAGGCAATTGTCCTGAGCTTAGCCTAGTTGTCCTGTTCCTCTGTAAATGGCTTTGCAACAGTCCTGCAAGCTGTCAGATGTCACACACCGCACGTGACATTCATACATCCGTCCTGATGGCCTTTGAGATCTTGTTTGGAGAATGTGACTTCTCGAAGTTTACTGTCATCAGTAGGGACTATCTCTGGATATTACCTGAGATCCCACTCTCACCCCTTCTTTGAGGTATAGTCATAGTGCTGTACAGTTCAAAATTTCTATTACTTGGTAAATGTGTGCATCATTAAGTGGTGATCATTTCTCCACTTTATGATTTGTCAGGCAGAGTAGGTGGCACACAGGAGCACTCCAGCCAGAGCTGGGAGTGGGGCCTCACAAGGCTCTGAGGGCAATGGCACATACAGGCACAGGAGTGACATGGTTCCATCCATTAGGTCCACCAAGAACTCTGAAAGCCAGGAAAACGCTGTGGGAGAGTTAACAGTTCTCAGGAGATTTACACGACTCACTGACAATATTTATCATAATCTTGATAGGTCATAACTGCCTACACCTGCATGTACAATCACGATGTTTGCTGTCTGCTCTTACCCTTCCTTATCCATTGTTTGAACTTGCACTCTTAATGTTCTTTTAAGGTAGGGTACTTGGTTTTTGGTCTTTCTAAGGTTCATTCATGTTGGAATAACTGTCATTATTGAAATGATTTCTAGTGTAAAGGTCTGTATTTGGGAGATAAATTGAGTTATTCTATTTCTTTTTTCTGCATTTTGGTTGTATTTTTGATATGTGATAGACTTGGATGTAACTTGGGTCCAGGATCAGAAATAGGAAGTTACTCTAAAATGGAAAGATAGTCACACAGATTCAGTTGAGACTGAGGGTTCTAAGGGCTATCTGCCTTCTTCTGATGTTTTATCCCCTAGATATCATTATATAGTGTTTCTGATATACGCTGTGGATTTATATCTGTCCATAAACTGCTGCACAGATTATTTGCAACCCAGTAAAAAAAAAAAACAAACAGGGCAACATATTATATCTCTCTGACAAAAATATGAGAGTCTTTGTTAGCTTTATAGCTGGATGTTTACCAGATATATATATCAAGTGTACTCAATACTGGAAAGCTTTCCATCTAAAATAATATTTCTGTTGAGATAACAGGTTGCCTGTGGTGTGTGTGTAGCCATACACACACCCCCCCCCACACACACACACACCCCTTTCACAAACAGGTTTGCCATAATAAAAAAGAAATAGGAAAATATTCATGTGCAGATCACTCAAATGGTGTGGTTGTCTCTGGCAATATTAAGTAGAAACGAGAAAAGACAGAGCAGAGAAAAAACCCAAGTCATTTCCATTTGAACGAAATTGTTCTAGATGTTATCAACTTTTATTTTGTCAATATTTTATAGAGTCTATGTATATATGATATACTGGTAGCAGCTGAGTATGAGTACATAGCACCAAACAAGACGATGTAGTTGCCCAAACAAATGCTGCAGTGAGGGTAGACAAGTAGCATATTCCAAATTGCCTCTAACACATTGTTATGGTGAAAGCATGGATTTTTTTTGCTCACGTGATATGTTTCTGTGATGCTGTACTTTTTGTTTTGTTGGCTCAGTCAAAGGCTGTCCATCCATCTTTAAATTCTTTCCGCTGGGTCCAGGTGGATCATCACACTTGTGTTCAATCACCAGTCCAGGGTGAAATAAATGTCAACATTTCTGTTGACTTAAATGGTGCCAGGATTTCACCCACACAATCTAAACTTAATATGCTTGCTATCTTTTTTTTTTTTTCCTCTCAGCAAGGAGAGCATGGTTCATTGTTTCTAGATTTTGATGTATAATGAATTCACAGGAGTGAATATTGAAACAGCTGTACATCTCTTGACAAAATGTTGGGGGGTTTATCAAAAAGTAATGAAGTATATTAGCTACACTCAAAAAATACCCTCCAAATCAATATGCAAGAAGTTGATCAATAATGTGCGTGTTAGGAAGGTAGCAGAACCCATTTGAATAAATGAACTAAAGAAAGTTCTTTTGCAACAGGGCTTCTAAAGTAATTTGCTAACTTCCTATCATGGGAGATTTCAACATAGATTTCAATGGAGCTTGGACTATTGAAGCAAATAGCTCATTCTTTAAGATCTTTTGTTATTTTTAAGACATTGAATTAGCTCATTACTGCTGAATATGTCGTGGAGAACAGCATCTGTTTACAGTGCAATAATATAAAAATTAGTTACCAGTAACAGAATAAGCAGCAATTTGCAAAAGCTAATCTTATTTGTGCACTTGTCTGCAAAAAGTAAATTGTTAATATATACCCAAGGGAAAAAGCACTTACTGGTTGATGCAATTTAATAGTAGTGTTATGCATACTATATTAAAGAAATTTTCAGTTTTAAAAGTCATAAGAATATGGCCATAATAAGCATAGCTGTCCCATATTGCTGCTTCACCTGTACTTAGTGATAGCTGAACTCCAGGATGCATCCTGAAGCTTATTTTGCCCAAATTAGAGTCAAACTGTCCATACACCCCAAACGTATGACAGCAGCTGTAGAAACCTACTAGGAGATTTCCTTAGTGAGAGTTCTGTCTTCATTTAGCTAGAAGTTTTCATTAGGGTGTCCTCCATCATGTAAAGTGGGAACTTCACCAAACTGCCACAACTTCTCAAATATGATGGATAGTGGATGAACAACTTAATCCGCCAGTTCTCTCAGGACCTGCGGTTGAGTCTCATCAGGTCTTATGGACTTGTGCACCTTCATCTTCCTTAGATGGTCTTGAAGTTCATCTTCTCCTACAGTGGGTAATTCCTTATTCTCCAGTCACTGCCTTTGCCTGCTGTGACTTGGGTGGTGTGGGTAGAGCCATTGCTGGTGAAGACCAAGGCAAAAAATTTTTGAGTAACTCAGCCTTGTTAATGGCCCAGATGAATAGATGTCCCACTTCCTTCCTGAGGGGGTACACATTTTCCCTAGTCTTCCTTTTATCACCAATGTACCTATAGAAGCTTTTCTTGTTGCTCATCTTGTCTCTGGCCANTGCTCATCTTGTCTCTGGCCAGATTTAAGTCTATCTGGGCTTTAGCTTGCTTAACATAATTCCTGGCTGCTTGGACAATTTTTCCGTTTTCCTCCCAGGCTACCTGTCCTTCCTTCCACCCTCTGTAGGCTTCCTTTTTCTGTTTGAGATTGTCCAGCAGCTTCTTGTTCATCCATGCAGGCCTCCTGGTGTTTTTGACTGACTTCCTCTTTGTTGCAATGCATCACTCCTCAGCTTGGAGGAGGTGGTCTTTGAATATTAGCCAGCTTTCTTGGGCCCTTCTTCCCACCAGGGCTTTATCCCATAGTACTCTGACAAGATGATCCCTGAAGAGGTCAAAGTCTGCTCTCCTGATGTCCAGGGTAGTGAGCTTGCTGTGCACCCTCGTTGCTTCGCTAAGAATCTTGAACTCCACCTTCTTCCCCTTCTCTGACAGGTGTACCCCACCAGGCCACAGCAGACCAGGTTTCTCAAAGCGAGTCCCATGATCTAAGAAACCAAACCCTGGCTGAGGCACCAGTTCTGTTGCCATTTCCACGAGCACATATGCTTGTGGAAATGACAACTGTTAAATGAATTATTCTTAAAGGATAGAAGGAACAGAAATCTTGAATATTCTTCAGTTTTCATTGAGGTACTTTAATAGCTTATTAGTTCTGATAGTATAACTCTTCTTGGTTAGTGATGTCTTAAAGTGTCCATGGCTAAAATTTTATAAAAAGAAAACAAAAAATCTCTCATTTCACACAAGTGTTGTGTGAATTGTCAGTGTTTCTTCAGGTGTTAAGGCCATGCCTGCAAGGTAAAGTTAACCTTCTCTTATTAAACTACAGTGCTTTTTAATAATTTCAGGAGCATTCCAACATTTGGTGGGCATGGATAGAAAACTGTTAAATGTTATTGACTTAATTGTACTTGTTTACACATATCAGATCTCTGTAATTCTTCATTCTGAGATACGAGAAGTTTGGGTTCTCCAGGGTTTCATTTGAGTTACAGTTACCATAGAGATGGGAATCAGCATGGAGCAATAATAAAAGCAAGAACAGCATAAAAACAATAAAAACCAATAAATAAGTTAAAAAAATATTGTGAAAGAGGTATGAAGGGATTTGCCTGCTCCAAAGAGTTTGGAGTCCCAGCATTGAATTTCAGTACCATTTGAAAATTTCACTCTTTCAATAATCTCTGTCCAAACAAATCTAAAAGGTGAAATCATGTCTTAGATTTTAAAATCAGAAAAGGCTCTTATGTAGTTTGACCAGTTTTGTGTTACACACCATACAATTTCATATAGCTGTTCAGTTTTGAACTTCATAACCTGTGCTTGAATGAAGAAGATAAGAAACATAAAAGCCAATGTGACTGAAACTTAAATATAGATCATCTTATAGGCCCTGATCCTGTAACACTTCAGCACATAAAATGTCCTGTTGATTTCAGAGAGGCTACTCGTATCCTGTAAGGTTTATAGAACTACAACCAGTTTCTTGTAGCTTCAGTTAAGTATTTGGTTTTGGTCAATGTCTCACTTATCACTACTCTTTCCTGATGCTTTGATTCAGGCAAAAATACCTGCAACTCAGAATTCAGTGAGAAATGACATTGCTATTACAAATGTAAACAGACAAAAATGGTTTCCTTGGCAACAGAAACCAGGTGAAAACACTGAAATGAGTTACGCTAAGCCCACTCACTCAACTTCCTTCAGTTATCCGTTCACAAGCTGTATGCAGATGGAGTCAAGTGTTTTGTGCTCCGTCAGGGTAAAGTTTCTACATGAACTGAGGCTCTGGGTGGGTAGGTGTATGTGTACACCCTTGACTTCCATTAGCTGTTGTGAACTGTGACGAACTGAGATTGAAAAAGTTGTTGGCTACGTACCCACCACTGTCATTCCTTTTCAGATGACACCAGAAAAGACTGAAATTTTCAACGCTATTCAAAAAATTACTGTCTTTAAAACAGTTATTCTAAATTCAACAGCATCTGTTGTTTTTAAGTAAACATTGTTTGTGTATAACCTGAGCATTGAATTACATTTACATTATTAAACTCATTATTGAGTAAATCACAACCATATTGATCTTATTTTCTTTGTTGTTTCATAGATAGATTGTATGCCAGCTTCCACTTTTAGGATTGCTATCATTGACATGTTATTCCAAAGGTGTTAATTAACATGATGAATAAAAGATGAGTGGGTGTATCTACTGCTAGTGGAGGGAAGCTGGGGTACCTTTCTACAAAATTATAACGGTGTATTCAATTACTCAGTTCCAAATATGTCAGTTCTAAATTAAAAACTAGAATCATATATGTTATATTTACTAAGCTGAATTAATACATGGTTTATTTTATCATATACATAGCACGTAGAAGAAGATTAACCTATACATACTGCTATCTCCATCTGAGATTAATCACTTGGTTAATCTAAATTAAAAAACCCAAATGAGTTTAATATTCTTTTGATACTCTGCCTACAATATGATTTACCATGGGGAAAATGAATGATGCTACCCCTTAATAAAGATGAAATTAAATGTTAAAGTTAATTTCACTGATTATACCAGTTTTCAAAAGACCATGTTTCATTTCCCCATCAAAAGAGCTCCTGAAAAACCCGTTATTACTATGGAAGTATGTACATAGAAACTTTCAGAGACCAGAACTCGATAACCTTATCAAAATGAGTTTAAAACTGATCTGCCTTAACAATAAAAAGGATAAAATAGATGGTAAAGCAAATACTTTGTTCACTGAACTTCAGCATGCAATGAACTTTTGTTGTGCTGCATGATGTACTGGTGTCCTTTAAAAAAAAGCAAACAGGTATGGGAAGAGATTGATTACTTGAGCTATCTTCCCTTCAGTATATTTATTTTGACTCTGTGTATGTCTACTTGGAATGCAGTGTAAAGTGTGTTATATCTAGGCAGTTTTTTGTAGCTTGCTTAGAGAGTTTCATGTAATGCCACACTCAATGGCAACATACAGTACACACAGGTGCATGATCCTAAAGATACTGTGTTATGGGACAAGTGATATTAAGTAGAAAATTTTGACCTTCTGCATCTGACCAAGGTAAAATAGCTTCTCCTTTCCATAATGAAAATATTTTATTTTACTATAGGATGGATGATTTTGCCATAAGAATGGGGTTGATGCCAATCTCGCACAATGTGACGCAGACTCTTGCCAGGTGCAGTCTCTCACCATTATATAAGTGGCTCTGGAAGGAGCCCAAGCACAGGGAGTGGGATGGAGCAGTGTTGTTAATGCAAAGGAGCTAGTGAGTTTAAAAAGCACCCGTTCTCTCTGATCCTTGAGTTTCAGGGTACATACATAAGTTGTTGAATAAATACTTTATGAATGAGAAGAGGGAGCAGAAAGCTTTTCTTTCCATGGAAAGAGAAAATTGAATACCTGGGAATTAACATGCTGGGACATTTATTTTATTCTGCCATAATAATGGAGAATTTTTTTCTTTTCTATGGAATGATAATTTTTGGTACTTGCTGTTATTGTATGTTTGGCTGTAGGGAAAGGGGCAAGCTAGTCAGTCATAGTCTAGGGGAAAAAAGCCTTCTCTCAGAGTATATCTGAAAGAAGTCATATTACACATGTCTTTGGTGTTTTATACCACAGTTACGTCTGAGTCCATAATGTAATTAGATCTCTGGCTCTGTATTACAGAGTGGTGTTGATAGAGTGCACAAAAAATTGAAATGACACAATTCAGAAGATAAAGGTAAGCTTAGCAGAAAGAAGAAATGACAACAGGCAACATTTATCTGCACTATAATTGACTGCAGATTGAGTTTGTACGTATCAGACAGAAATCAGGATACTCTTCTTATTCAGTATGAAACATGTCATCATATTGACATCACTTTTAAAAATTACATTATATATCTTCATTTAATCTCCTATTCTGTAAAGGCTTGCACGGGTGCTTAGCTTGTTTGTGTCTTGTACTGTGAGTCTGTGAAGCTCTGTTGAAGTCCATGGAGTTCCTCTATCCTCTAGAAAGTAAGCATAGGACTTGTGAGTAATTCAGAATTTACTGCAAGTATTCACTGGGCAAATAAAACAGTAGGTGTCCCAAGAAATTATTTTTGAAAATTTAAAATAGCCTCAAATAAAAGCTTACCTACTAAATAGAGTAAACAAGTCTCAGTGCAAAAGACCGTATAGTCCTCTTGACGTTTTATCAGGTGTGACTCATAGTAAAAACCTGCCCTAGGGAGAACCAACTGTTGGGAATCTCAAGGCTGTTAAACTTTCTCTCTGTAAACTTCTCCAGTTTACTTACCGGAGAAGTTCTGTAGAGATCAACTCAGGTTATATAAATAGCACATACCTGGTAGAATACAGATGTCTCAGCTGCATCCTACTTCCCTGAGTAGTGCTGTCATAACTGACTGGCCAGGCTTTGGAGTCATTAGAAAAAAATATGATGATTGTTCCAAAAACAAAAAGATCTTTTGATTTTTACCACTTTCTTGTGTGCTTAGAACATCTGTAAAATTGTATTTGATGTACTTATTGACAGCCAAACTTTAGGAAAATATTTTGTACTCAGAGATTAATACAATGTGTTATCATAGGCATCTCATGAACAATTTCCCTCACTTCACCAAGGACAGAACACCTCTTGGCTTATGCAGTTGTGTATTGTTGCTTTCCATGTGTGCCCAGCTCACTGACAGTATTAGTTTGAACCAGGAAAATAATTTGTTTGGTTTTAGAGATTTTTACTCTGGAGGATCCTGACATCGGTTGCTGATGTGTTAACCCAAATTGCTACTATTGAACTGGGAATAACAGCAGAAGTGGTGGTAGCATCTAGTAGCTGGTAAAAATAAAGACATGGCATGATCTACTGAAATGTCAGATAGACAAAAAGGACTTTTTAGCACTATCGACCCTTCTTTGGGCCTTTCTAAGGCTCCAGAGAAACTGCAGCCTTGCTACTAATTGGTCAGGTGACAGCATGGAGCACAGCACTCTCCACAATGGACATCTTTCAAAATGCATTATGAAATGGGAAAGACATAATGCAGAACAGGTAGACTGAATTTTTGTGGGGAAGAATCAGTGGAACCTATTTACTACTCTTTTTTTATTTTTTTTAAGTTCTTTTCTTTGAGCTGGCTTTTATTATGAAGGTATTGCCTAGAAGGAATGAATGAGGCAGGAACACAATCTGTAAGAAAATTGGTAGTATGAGGTGGACGAGGAGGGATATGAAAAAGATAGAAGATGCAGTGCTGCTAAGTTGAAAACTCTCTGAGAACAGGAAGAGATCCTTTTTTGTCTTAATGCATGAAATTAAGCACAATGTTTTTGTTGGACCATAGCCTAAAGAACATAAGTGAGAAGACATATGATTCACTGAAGTGTCAGGCAGACAAACATATTTTGAATCATAGAATCACAGAACTGTCCAGGCCAGAAGGGACCTCCAAAGGTCATCTAGTCCTGTCTCCCCACAGTCAGCAGGGACACTCCCAACTAGACCAGGTTGCCCAGGGCCTTGTCGAGCCTCACCTTGAATATCTCCCTGTTCCAGTGTTCCACCACCCTCATAGTAAAGAACTTTTTCCTAATCTCCAATCTAAATCTGCCTTTTCCCTACTTAAAGCCATTGCCCCTCGTCCTGTCACTGCTGGTCTTTGTAAACAGAATCTTCGCAGCCTTCCTGTAGGCCCCCCTCAGGTACTGGAAGGCCTCTATTAGGTCTCCGCAGAGCTTCCTCTTCTCCAGGTTGAACAACCCCAGCTCCCTCAGCCTGTCCTTGTAGCAGAGGTGCTCCAACCCCCTGATTGTTTTAGTGGCCCTCCTCTGGACCCACTCCATCAGGTCCATATCTTTCCTATATTAAGGGGTCCAGACCTGCACACAGTACTCCAGGTGAGGTGTCACCAGAGCAAAGTGGCAGAATCACCTCTCTGGATCTGCTAGCAACGCTTCTTTTGACGCATCCCAGGATGCGATTGGCCTTCTGGGCTGCAAGTGCACACTGCCTGCTCATGTCCAGCTTCTCATTCATCAGCACCCCCAAGTCCCTTTTCTCAGAGCTGCGAGACTTCCATGTAGATATCATCACTGCAATTGTAAGAGAACACTGGATTGTTTAAAATATTTCATCTTTCTCATCTTATTTTACACATTGCAATTTGCTTGGTAATATGACGTCCTTATGGTAATTGTGGTACAATATTGCTCTTAAGCAAAGAAAATACAGCTGAGTTTTGACATTATGGCTGTTATTTCTAACTACTCACACCTACATATAGATTTTTGTATTCTTTTATGGTATATGTATGTCTCTCTGTTTATAACATATATATACAATAAATGTTTATATAGGCAAATACAGTTTTTTATATTCTAACAATTTGGGAAGGTTACAGAATGAAAGGATTAGAAAGGTCCCTAATTATTCAAGATAGATGCATGGGAACAGAGGAAATTACTTGTTTTGCAAAAGAGATGCTTAATCTGACTTCTACTGCTCAAATAGGCAGGACATCATTACAAATAAAATTGAAAAGTGATTTCCTATTTAGACATCTTGCCATTTCCTTGAAGTAATTCCTATAGACCAAAATTTGTCTACATGTAATTTGCAGGATCAGAGCCCTTGAAATTTAGTTAAGGATCCTTGAATTTTCAACTTCAGATATGAGGTAATAATGAACCTTTTATTTTCCTGTTACACATCTTTTTCAAGAATGGCTATAGTTTCTTAAAGTTCACTGTAATGTTGCACCAGCAATATTTGACATATTTCTCATGCTTCATCACTGACTGCGTCAGATATAAGCTGACAATGACTTGTCTTCACGGTGCTAGGTTTAATTCTATGCATCAAGCGTGGAAGCTATAATGTAAGAAGAAAACTTGGAAACTATAATGAAAGAAGATAGTAAGCTCTTGATGGCTTCCATCAAGATGAACAATTATGAAAGTCAGTAACTCTTTACAAAACATGGAAAGATAAGTCCTCCTTGGATTCCCATCAGCTTCTCTAGATGTGGGGTTTCACCTGTAACCTCTGCTCATAACTTGTCTCAGCACAACTTCTAGCACAATTTGGTAAGGTAATATATAAACTTGTATATATTACCTTGGGTTTTGAAACTGTTGATCTTTGAAGTATTCCAGAAGGAGACCTCTCTTCACCTGTCTGAAAGGGTTACAGTCACTTAACTCAGTTAAGCATCATGGTTGGCAGCAAAAGTAGGACTAACTTGTTTTTCACTCTTCTGCTCTCTTTCAATATTTCTTAATTCTGCATGAAAGTTAGGAATAATTGCATTTTATGATCTGTCTTATTTTTGTATTTAACTAACAAGTAAATGCCATTTAAGTAATAAGTTTTATAAGCTACAAATAAATGCCATTTAAGCAGTGAAGATTATTTTTGTTCTCTTACAGCTGCAAGAAATGATTTAGTGAGGTACCATATTTTATGGTACTGTGCTGAAAAAGATATTTTTAGATATTTTTCCATTTTACACATCTTACTCTTGCAAGGAAAGATATTGACAGACTTTTTTTTTTTTTTTTTTTGCGGGAGGGGAGGAGGGGAGGTTCCAGTTCAGTTTTAAAGTTCAGCATAAACTTATTTAGAGCTGGTTAAATGCTTAGGAGCAATCTGTCTGCTCTCACATAGAACCATGTGCCAGCTACAGTTATATTGAAACAAGCTCAGATGGCTTCATGTCCCCACAGAGGATGGAGATTTAAACTTTGAACTAAAAAAAGGCATAAAGATCTTTAAGTAAAGACTGGGTAAACTGGCAACACTATGTGGGAAATGTGTAATGGACAACTCCGCTTAGCAGCCATTGTACTTGTAAATTCGAGCAATGTGTTTCTACTTTGGAGCAATTTCATTCGTGTATTTCAGAACACTGAAAAGGTCACCAATTTCTACATAGGCCCTTGTTGTATATTCCTTATACATCCAGCACTCTGCTTGAGTGGAGCTTTGTGGAGCTTTAGCTGTGAGAATTCAGAGGGGAGAGAACTATGGATGTAGGAGACATAAACCTGGGGTGCTCTGACAACGATTCTGTGAAGAAAGTAAAGCTGTGTGTCAAAAAAATATCAACATTCGTAATTCAGTAGTAAAGATCATGTTCTGAGTCCCTTTCTGATATTTGAAGAATGACACTATTAGTTAGGGAAAACAAGTGCTGTCAAAATGTGGAGCTGACTGATAGTTAAATTTGACTAAAAACTGTAAAAATAGGTAACATGATAGCAACATGAGGATGTACTGTATAATGTTGTTTTTAATGCATCATCGTAACTCGACACTAGTCTTTCAGTCTAACGATAATTAACATCTCTTGACTGTTTGTATTTGGCTTACAGTATGTCTCGATGTTATGTGTTGGGAATTGTAAAAGGTGCATGATTGTGCTGTTTCTGTTCAAGTTGTTTCTAATTAATAACTTCACTGTCCAGTGTTCTTTCAATAAGGGTACCTAATACAATATTTACATTAATTTAGGTATAGCGAAACTGGCTTTTCAACCAAACTGAATGATGCATCTCAATATATAACAAGAGTAAATGCATGTGTGCATATTTATGCATGTGTACACATACACATATATGTGTCTACTGGTTTAGACAAGATCTTTCACTTCTTTCTTAGTCACTTTGAACTTCTCAAATCTCAGGCATCTGGAAGGAATTGTGACTTTTCATGAAAGCTGAAAGTCATAAATCTCAAGATTAATTAATGTACACCCTTATCATGATGTTCACCGGAACTTCCTCTCTCCCCAAAATTCAGCACATTAAATGAAGGGCTAATGACTAACAGATGCCAGGTAATGCAGGATTCTTCTACCTGCCTGAGTGGTGTAGTGAGTCGATTGACTATGTCATTTTATCTCTTTTATCCTTTGAGTTTGTAGCCACTAAAAAACATACATGTTTTTTCCTCTTCTGATTCCACAATAGAAAGCCTTTACCTTTGTTTTATGTGCTAAATATCTGGTATTGTTTCATGCCAGAAACAAAATACTGACCTTTGTGGGTCCTTGGGCTGACCCAGCATAGTTGCTTTTCATTTGTTCAATTCTGTAGTATCTAAATTTTGTAGTAGTTAATTATTTTTCCAGAGTCTTAATAGTTTCTCTTTCAAGTAAGAAAGTAATAGCTTTCAATAA
>VXAK01005797.1:200369-284305 GCA_013399435.1 Arenaria interpres | reverse complement strand
GTTCTTTCTTTTTGTTTTGTTTTAAATGGGTCCTTACTTAGTTGTTAAAGTATTAAAATATACAGTAAGTACAATCAGGTTGCCTTATTCGAATTTGACAACTAAAAAAAAATAATCCAGTACATGGCCTTTTTTGTGCATCTTGCATTACTTTCTGCAATTGCAGGAATGCTAGAAGGAACTGGCAGCGAATCCAAGATCATTTCTTCTTTGCAACATTCCATCCGCTTGAGGATTACAGCCTAGAGGCAAGTCCGAGACTATTGCTGATCATTGTAGTTTTGTAGTTTTACAAGTATATTTTTATCTTCCTTTGTATGTTCTAATGTAGGATGAGTAAGGATCAACTATTATTCATTTAAAACTGAAAAAATACTTCACCTAAATTGTGGTAGATTTTAGACTAGGACTGCAGCTTAATTCTCTAATAAATACTGCGTTAAAAACCTAGGTCAGTTAAAAAGAGGTATATATGATGAATGTGCCCGTCTGTGTGGGAGTTAATCAGGTTTTATATTTGTAGCTGGAAAAGTTACTTAATAACTGAAGAGCATCTACTTAATCACAGGTAGTTTGTTAAGATTTTTCAAACATCTGTTCTTAGAAGTGACTTGAGGTTGCTTAAGTAAATTATTGTTTAATGTGAATGGGATACAGATATATAACTTCTAGAGCATCTTTTTCAGCTATCCTTTTTGCCGTAGCTTACGTAAGTAACTTAGAGCTGAATAAACACTGAGAGAAGGCAGGCAAAAATAAGGGTGCAGATAAAAATAAGAAAGGAACTAAGCTGAAAATAGATAAACCTGAATGTGAAAAGGGATACATGTGTTCTGGCACAAACAGTGCCATCTTTCAGAGAAGGATTTTTCTTTTTTTGAACTGATGTTCTATGAAATAGTTTTGTGACACTTAAATATGTTAGGTACAACTTGGCAAAATTCAGAAGAGAAAATCCTGAATGAGCGCGGGGGGGGAAACCAATGCTAATACTTTTAAAGTATTTAAATATATCCAGAGTGCGTTTTCACTTTCAGCTTAAAGGTGCATTGGGATAAACAAAATGTCTGGGGTTTAAACTCTTCATCTTATTCAGCTTTTCCCTTGGTGGGTGTCTGTGTTCCTCCTTGATAGATTGTGGTTAGCTGTATTGGTGCTGCTGAGTTGGATTTTAGCTGCAGATTTTAATGCTTTTGACTAGGTTCCTTTTGACATCAAATCAATCCACATTCTTTACTAGAAATTCATAAGGGCATCTGAAAACTTTAGTGTTACACTTAAAGCACTTCCACAAGACCTCTGTGCTGAGAAGCATAGCGTTAATTCTTTGGTATTCTAGAATTTCAGAACAGTAGTCAATGCAATCCTTAAAAAAAGTCTAGAGAGAGAAAGAGACTAGATTTATGAAAGTTTGGGGTAGCACTTTAAGTGATGAATATTGAGATATATATTAGTAAGTTATATCAAGTGCCAAGAAAAACAAATACTAAAATCATAGAATACAAGATAAAAGGTGTGTGTGATAATAAAATTACCTCTGGTAATTCTATCTGTTTTGCTTGCTTTAGTAGTGCTCTGCTAATAACTCCGTGTTACATTGCAGACAATATTTTACACTCTTCCCCGCCTTTCGGAACTTGCTGAAGATGAATGGATCTCAATTGCTAAATTTGACAGATTCACTGATGTTCATTTGCCACCAGAATTTCAGTGGTATCGTTCTCGAACAGAACTTCATGATCTGAAACCAAGTGACTGGTCTCAGCAAGACATGGGTAAAATACAGCTAATATATATTAAATGTAATTATTTGTATGTAGTAGCTGTATACATCTGTTATGGTTTAACTCAAGCCAGCAAGGACCATGCAGCTGTTCACTCACACACACCCCGCCCTCCTCCCCCTGCCCCAGCCAACTAGGGTTGGGAGAAGAGGGAGAAAGAGGAGAAGAAAACCAACTTGTGAGTTGAGATAAAGACAGTTTAATAGGACAGTAACGGAAGAGAAAATAATAATGGTAAAAGAATATACAAAATAAGTGATGCAATGCAGTTGCTCTCCACATGGTGATCAGTTGCCCAGCCTGTCCTGAGCAGCGATGGCAGATTCCTGCCCCCCGGGCAACTCTGATTTATATACTGAGCATGATGTATGTGGTGTGGAATATTCCTCTGGCCAGCTTGTCCTGTCCGTGCTCCCTTTCAGATTCTATGGGAAGCTGAAAAAGTCCTTGACTTAATATAAGCATTAATTAACAACTACTAAACAATATGCGTTATGGACATTCTTCTCATACTAAATCCAAAACATGGCAGCTACTAAGAAGAAAATTAACTATCCCAGTTGAAACCAGGACAACATCTGTATTCAGTCTGATCTCTTATGTTATCCTGCTGAAGTATGCTTATATCTACGTGAGCAGAGTGTGTACCATAAAATAATAGTAGGTGACTTAATAGTGTCTACAGTATTACCATTTAGATAATCTTTACTGAAGCAGTAGTTTCACTACCACTTGCATGACCATATGACTAATACTTCTTTTTATAGGTTCAAATTCAGTTGAAACAGACAGCCAGACAGAATGGACTGATGTTCAGAAAAAGATTATACCTTGGAAGAACAGTACTCCTAGTTCAGACCTCGAAATGGCATTTCAGGATCGTGCTACTAAACTCGGTAAATCAAACAGCAGACTGATTGTGGTGGCTTCGCTTATCGATAAACCTACCAATTTAGGAGGTAAGGTTGATTGCACATTTTAAAACCTTTATTTTAGACCTCAGAGCCCACTCGGATAATAAGAATGAGTTTCATCTTATGTTGAGAATTAGAAAATTATTTAATTACTGCTTAGAGAAATAGATCATCGTCTTGGAAAAAGCTGGTAACCAAAAGAAATACTGCCTGCTTCGGAAGAAGGGGTCTTATACTGAAAATACTTATATTTTAAAAAAAAAAAAAAGGTGCTTACACATAGCATGCATTAACTTAATAGTACTTTGCTGTAAATAGTGCTCAGTTTCTTACTATTTTTTATATTCTTTGTTATAGTTGAGGTTTTCAACTGTGTATGCAATTAAAAGACATAATTTGCTTTTACTTTTTTTTCTGTAACAATTAAACCAAATCTTGTAGACCTACTAGTTTCTTGGGATTATTGGACAAGAAAGTGCAATTTCCTGATTAAATACTCCTTCACAATATCGAGTGAGCCGTGATACAATAAAACCTTCAAATGATGTAATAAATCCTGCAAATACTTTATTGCATTGTGCTTGTGACTGTCGGCAGTTTCAATAACAGCAGTGAGACTGTTAATGAAAAATCAGCCCAGAAGCTGGTGCTGTGTGCACTGTAACGCTGTCATGTGTCATTCTCTCAAGCCTTTCATTTAACAGGTACTGGATTTAGAGCTTAAGCGTGGGTGTGTGTGTCCATCCATCCCTGCCCAGGCTTTTAGACTGACTCATTACTTTGTGTAATTAGTATTGTAGAAGCACATCGTCAGACATAGTGCTTTCCTAATTTTTATCTTTCTGCTAAGTTACAATTTTTTTTTCTCAGCTAAATTATATGGAGCAAAGTGTGACTTGGAACAGACTTAAGAAGCACATGAAACTGATTAAAAATAGAGGACTAAAGTAATCATTTCTTTCTTGGGTTCTTTGTCTTTTTTCACTTGCTGAAATATTCTGGCTTGGTGTTTATTTTCTACACAAAAATGACTTTAATTTTTCTGTTTGTAGGTTTATGTCGTACAAGTGAAATATTTGGGGCATCTGCACTAGTCGTTGGCAGTCTTCATTATATACAGGATAAGCAGTTTCAGCATCTTAGTGTTTCTGCAGAGCAGTGGCTCCCCCTTGTTGAGGTGAATGGAAATATTTTAATAGCTAAAAAGCGTACTGTACATCTTCAGTTCATCAGATGCATAGTTCAGAGTCATTGTTAAATCTTAACTGTGTGTTTTATAGTGATGTGTTGGAATTTAATGCTTATTTATAGAAGTTGAACAGCACTTCATTTATCTTGCTTGGTCCATTGCTTTGGTAACTTCATGGGGATAATCTTTGAGTTTGCCTGAAGCTAATTTGTGCCAAGCTTTTAGAACCTATTTTCTAGCTTAAAAAAATGAGGGTTTCAGCCTATATGTTTAGTATGTGGTAGAAAATGTGTTTGTGATATGTCATAATAATCCGCTGTTCAAGATCAACTTTGTTTAAAACCCCTGAAAAATTCAGTGCAAATTTTTCATTTTTTTTGCACAGTGTTTATTTTCAGCCTGTAAAGATTTTTCTTCAGAGCAAGATAGCTGTAGTGTGTTTTACCTAGAACAGAATGCTGATGGATACACATTGTAGTTCCTAATCTCGGTACAGAAGTGTACTGATTAATAGTTTGTTGCATGAAGAAATTGGCGTCTAATACAAATAAGCAGTTTAGAGAGTAGGATGAAGACAACGAAGAAATTCTTCCCTGCAAGCTGTCACAAGTTGTCATGCAGGCACGTAAGGCAGCTCAGCTTCAGTACTGGCTGTTGTATTATTTTTGGGAAGGGATTCCAGGTTATAACAACTATGCAAGAGTGATGCTTTTACATTTTGATGTAAGGTTTGTAGCTGTCAGAAGCATAGAAAAGCCTTTGTTTGTTGTATTAGTGGAGTGCATTTTTGTGGCATTAACTTAACCTTTTGTGCCATTGCTGAAGAGCATTTAAAGTGGTAATCTATCTGTATGGACAGAGTCTGTGGGGATAGAAGTCATTAATCTTAAAAACTGTCCAATTAAATTGATTTTTACAGTAACTTCAGAAGTTTACAAATGGTAGTATTAACATATTTTTGTATTTCTACTTTTGATGGACAGGTGAAGCCATCTCAGCTTGTTGATTATTTACAGCAGAAGAAAACAGAAGGCTACACTATTATTGGTGTGGAGCAGACAGCTAAAAGTTTTGATCTTACAGAATATTGTTTCCCAGAGAAGTCACTATTATTGCTGGGGTAAGAACACACGCTTTTTGTTAAGTGTACCTCTTGTCGTCCATCCCTTCTGCTAGTCAGTTTGGTCATAGGAAACCCAAGCAACACTGGTAAAGCTGGATTTAGAATGGGAAGTGATTTTTGGAAGCAGCAGAGCTTGGCTTTGTGTGCTAAGGAGTGGGAGGTATTGATATCCATACACTGTAACTTCTTTTTTTTTATGGGTGGAGGTAGCAAAGGCTTGGATTATAGTTTTCCAGGTGCGACAGAGATATCGTCTGTTCACTTCAGTCGCATGGGGCCCTGTCTGCGTAGGCTGCAGCGAGCTCAGGAAGGAGGGCTGCCTGTCTGCACTGCTTAACTGGGTGAGGAGGACTGGAGCAGAGTGGGAGTCTGCATAGCTGAGAGATGCTTTACAAATTAAGGATGAGGCACGGGACAAATTAACAAGTTTCTGCAGTACAAGCAGAGGCTGGGAGCACTTCAAAGAAAAGCAATAATCAATTCTTGTAAGCAGGCAAGCCTCAGATGTGACAAAGGGGAGGCTACTTCAAGAAATCTAAAGGAAAGTGCCTACAAGTCAGAAAGCTACTGGAATTGCAGGGCCACTGAGTGAGACCAGGAGAAAGGGCCTGTCTATCCTTCTAAGACAAAGTGGGCAGAAATACCTGTTTGTAAACCTTTTTATATGTAGTTTGTCTTCAGAATGTAGTTCTCATAATCACTTTGTTCTCTTCTAATTAAAAACATAGTTTTAAGTACAGATAACCTTTGGTATGTTCTGGTGTGCTCATTCTGAAGAGGTAGAACATTTCCAGCTCAAGGCTTTGATCAGTCTTGACGTTTCCTCATACCAAGACCTCACTGAGTGTAAGGTGGGCAGCTGAGCTTTCCTGCTGTGCCAGCAGCTTCATTCCCTGGTCACTTCATCAAAAGCTATTTATTTCGCTGTGTGTGGGTAGTTTCAAAGTAAAGGCAGAGAGGGAGTCCTTCTGTTGGGTGTTCAGCTATTGCTGGACCCGTGAATTAAAGATGGAAGTGCTATGCCAGTTTTCCTATATCAAAGTTTAGTCAGGTCTCCCATTTTTTCTTTGTATCTGTAATGTATTACTGCTTTAAAAAAAATAAATCATTTCTTGTCCTCATCAGTTATATTGAGGGCAGATGCCCAATTTGTCAAATGGTGTTTTGATGCTGTTGTGACTTTTCCATCTCCTGCTTTCTAGAACACCTGTCTTTTCCCACATATAACTTACTGTTTGTTCTTTGATAGCAATGAACATGAAGGAATCCCAGCAAACCTGATTCACCACCTGGATGTCTGTGTGGAAATTCCTCAGCAGGGTATTATTCGATCCCTCAATGTTCATGTAAGTGGAGCTCTGCTGATTTGGGAGTACACAAGGCAACAAGTGATCAAGCAAAAACACCAAAAATAACTGCCAAGAGTTTCGTGCCTTATAGTACAGCTGGGTGACTTCCTGTGGTGCTACAACATGAAATTCTGAATAGGTGAGATACAAACTCAGGGTGAATGAGGATTCTTAAGTTTTGCATGTTTTGTTCTCTTGTAGTTCGGACTGATTTTTTTAAATGCCTTATTAATACTTTACCTCCTTAAATGAAACTGTTGCATTGGAAATAAATATTATTTATATTGTATGTGGTGTGTGTGATTTTATTATTATTTTTTTAATACTAGTAGAACATCAGCACAGTACTATGAACAATCCAACCTCAAAACATGGGCTTTTTACTGCAGTTACTTTCTGGTGACCACGCTTGAAATTCTACAAGCACAATCAAAACTTATTGTAGCAAAAGTATTTGATGCCTCCAGCATTTAAGATATACTAGATTATATAATTTGTGCAAGGTGAATTCACTTAACGTTAATTACATTAAAGGCTGCCCCTTGTTTAAATGCCTTCCATGGTCAAGTTTACTAATCCTGCTGTGAATAGTCTGTATCTTTAAATGGAGCTGCATCAGTAAGATAATCAAAACCACAAAATCATGCAGAAGAAATCTGTGAAAGATTATACAGCAATATTACACAGAAATCTCATGTGAGAATCATGATAAAGAACTGCCACACTTCTAATAGCAATACTGCTTGAAAACTGTTACAGCTAATGTAAAAATTCCTATTGCTTAATAAAAAATTGGCATACTCAAAATATGTGAAGTATCATATGCACAGGATGCATTAGGTCATCTGCTGCCTGTTGCTGTAAATTGATGTCTGACTTAACTGGTATTTGTCGTTTACATTATACCACCGTCTCCTTTTGACAAGGAGGAGAAGGTAGAACACATTTTCTTTTTTAATGGAAGAGCTGGTTCACTTACTGAAAAACAATTTTATTGTTCTTTCAAATATGTACATTACACTATTAAATAATCATTTATTCAGGTGAAACAATTTGACTAATTACACATTCAAAACCTTAAATTTGTGAACAGCCCTGCACTGTATTTCTTTGACTTAAGAAAAAGCTGTCCTTGACGATCTTTTCTTCAGCAGGCACATGAGACCTTGCAACAAGAACAGCAGCCTGCATTCTGGAGGGACAGTCAGGTTACCAGTTCTTGAGCTCAAGCGGCTTCTGTCGCTTCCTCGTGCTTCTTCCTTCCATAGTTGCTCTTACTAGATTTATTTTGAAGCACAGAGTACCTTAAGACTTTCCAGCAGCTTCTGGAGGATGATAGCCTTCTGTTTCAAGCTTTTTTTTATATTTTAAAAAGTCTCTTCTTTTGTCAAAATATTTAACCTGTTTAAAAAGAGAAAAGATACTCGTCAGAAGAAACCAGCAGAGGACAGGGCTTTGAGTATCACAACAAGACTAAGGAATAAATTATCTTTGATCACTGAACTTAAGGAGGAATTTAAGAAGCAGAAGACTGAAGGGTGAGAGCAGGTTTGGGTTTTGTGGGGTTTTTTCACCATTCTGAAAGTGAACTTCATTACTTCCATGGACATTTAATAAAAGGAGTCTATTGCCCTGCTATTTTCACTGCTATGAACAAAGATTATCTGTAATACGAACAAAAGTCCAGCAGCCTTACTATGGTATTACAGACTACGTGCCCTCTGAGTTCATCGCCTCAAGCCACTGACATGTATGGTGCAAAGCACTGGCAGATGAAACCACCATCACTAGAGATGAGCTATGAGAGAACTTCAGTGCTCCAAGTGCAAGCCAGTATAGCAACTGTGAATGTACCTGCTTTTTTAACTGACTTCAGTCTACTAGTTCCAACAGGAACTGTTCACACCCTCAGACACTACTGTTACTAAAAGGCAATGCCTATTAAAAAAGTTAAGAAATGCAGCTTAATCTTAAGAAACTAAAAAGCACAAAGGAGTGCGTTAGATGTAGGCTGATGGTTTACTGTGAAATTATACTATATGAAGAAAGGTATTCTTATGCACAAGAAGGTATCAGATGCCAGTCTTGTGATGCAACTGCAAGCTCTGCATGTCTCCTCCCTTCCATACTGGCCTTCCTTCTTTGATAACAGTAATTTCTGTGTACTTCCAAAAGCTTCTGAGTATCTTTTGGAACTTGTTTTTGTTTTTTTAATTAAACAATAAGCCCGTATGCTTGTACAGTTGCACATTTATATGAAAGTTTGATATCATATTTTTTTTTCCTTTATATTATAAACTACTCTCCATAGTTCCTAGGCCAGCCAGTGGTCTACTCAGGACTTTTAATTTCACAGCAAGACACAAAGTGTGCAAACCATGTTACATGTGACAAGGATCCCAGGTTATCAATGAAAAAGTGCAAGAATGCACATGTTCTGCAATCACAGAACCATAGAATAGTTAAGAGTTGGAAGGGACCTTAAATATCATCTAATTCCAACCCCCCGCCCTGGGCAGGACACCAAGCAGGAGTTGCCATCATTAATAAGGTAAATGTTAATGATGGCATTATAATGATGGCTGAATGGGTCCAGCAGAGGGCCATGAAGGTGATCGGAGGGCTGGAGCACCTCTCCTTTGAAGACAGGCTGAGACTTGGGGCTGTTCAGCCTGGAGCAGAGAAGGCTCCAGAGAGACCTTGTAGGAGCCTTCCAGCATCTGAAGGGCACCTACAGGAGAGATGGGGAGGGACTTTTTACAACCGCACGCAGTGATAGGAGGAGGGGTAATGGCTTCAAACTGGAAGAGGGTGATTTAGATTAGATATTAGGAAGAAATTTTTTACTGTGAGGGTGGTGAGGCACTGGAACAGGTTGCCCAGAGAAGCTGTGGTTGCCCCATCCCTGGAGGTGTTCAAGGCCAGGCTCGATGGGGCTTTGAGCAACCTGGTCTGGTGGGAGGTGTCCCTGCCCATGGCAGGGGGGCTGGAACTCGATGATGTTTCCGCTCCCTTCCAACCCAAACCACTCTATGACTCTGTGACTCCTCGCTGCTCCCGCCAGGGCGCACAGAAACGCTCGGTTGATGTGGTACCAGGCCGGGGGACGCGTCGGGAGCGGCGGCTGCTCACCCACCCACTGCTGGGGACAGCGGGACTCGAAGGCCAGCCGCAGCTTCTCGCACTTGGAGGCGTCGTCGGCGTGCTTGTCCAGGCACTGCCAGAACTCGTCCCGGGCCCCCCAGCAGGCCTTCCGCTCCTCCATCGTTGGCGCCGACATTTTCGCCGTCTGTAGACCTGGACGCCGACGGGGGGTTTTTCCCCAAGCGGGGCGCGACACCGCCCTACCCTGCGGTCCCAAGGCAGCGGGGGGAAGGAGAAGTTGCTTGAGGGGAGGCCGCAGGCCCCGCACCACGCTCTCCCGCCCGGCCCGGCGCGGCGAAGGTCAGGCTCCCGGAAGCGGTACTGCCCGGGAAGAGGGCGGGGCGGAGCTTCACCCAATGAGCAGACGCGGCGGCGCGGGGTGAGATTGGCGGGGGGGAGGGGAGGCCAGTTGTCCCGCCCCCGCGCGCGCGGGCTCTGGTCGCCATGGGGACGGAGCTGCCGGTGCCCCTCAGGGGCCTGGTCGGGCCCGGGGCTCCGCCAACCCTCCTGCCCGCAGCGGTTCCCCCCACAGGCCCTTCCCCCGAGGAGGGCGAGCCGTAGGTCTGCCAAAGGTGTGTGAAAACCCCCCAGCGGTACTTAGTTTCGCTGGCTTGCACGCAGCTGTACGCACTTGGTGCAAACCGGTTTGTGGCTATATCAAGCTGATGGTAAAAACAAGGAAGAAGGACTGGTTTACCCCAGTGGAAAAAAAAATAAATTCCCCCGTGGTCAGGGTGATAAAATGATACCAGAAGGCTGGAATCCGGTTGGGAGGGCGGCCGATGAGCTCAGCCCAGCAGTAACACCAGGCACGAAGCTGCTGCCTGCAATGCTGGTTAAAAAGGCATCCAGGAACAAAGTCTTTAATTGTTTTATATTTGCAAGTTCATGGCATTTCCTCGTGGCAGTCAATCCCGGTAGCCAAGGAATTGATAGTCTTCCACACCGGCCACCTGGAAGTGTGGAGCAGTTTTGCAGTTTTGAAGCACGTCTCCATAGTAACCCGCTTCGGTTTTGGGAAGGGCGATGTTTTGGCAGCTTGGCAGAGGCTCACTCTGCAAGGTGCCGAGCCCCTGGCAGCTCCCCAGCTGGCAGCTTTACCAGGAGCTTGTCTTGAAGATAACTTCTTAAGCCAGGTAATAACCAGACCCACCAGAGGGGATGTGATACTAGACCTGATGGCCACCAACACAGGTGAGCTACTCAGTGACTTCAAGATTGGAGGCAGCCTTGGGCTGCAGTGATCATGCATTGGTGGAGTTCACAGCCCTGAGGTCAATGGGTCAGGCAAAGAGTAAAGTCAGGAGCCTGAATTTTAGGAAAACAAACTTCTAGCTCTGCAAGGAGTTAGTCAACAGGACCCCCTAGGAAACTGTCCTCAGGGACAAGGGAGCAGAACAGAGCTAGNGGAAACTGTCCTCAGGGACAAGGGAGCAGAACAGAGCTAGCAGATCTCTAAGGATAGTTTTCATAGAGCACAGGAGCTCTTGATCCCCAGGTGTAAGAAATTGGGAAAGGAGAGCAAGAGACTGGCATGACTGAGTCAAGACCTGCTTGTCAAATTAAAGGGCAAGAAAGAGATGCACAGGAAGCCAGGACAGGTATCCTGGGAAGACTGTAGGGACGTTGCCCAGTTGTGTAGGAATGGGGTCAGGAAGGCCAAGGTGCAGCTGGAGCTGAACTTGGCAAGGGACACAAAGAATAATAAGAGGGGCTTCTAAAGGTAAAAAAACCCAAACAAACCAAACCAAACAAACAAACTAACAAACAAACAAAAAGAAGGTGAAAGAAAGTGTAACCCCCTTATGAGCCAGACTGGCAAATTGGTAGTGGGCCCATGTGAACCTCATCAAGTTCAAGACGGCCAAGTGCAGGGTCCTGCATCTGGGTCAGGGCAACCCCTGGTATCATTTCAGGCTGGGAAATGAAGGGATTGAGAGCAGCCCTGCCAAGAAGGAGTTGGGGGTACTGCTGGATGAAAACCTGGATGTGAGCTGACAGTGTGCACTCACAGCCCAGAAAGCCAACTGTATCCTGGGTTGCATCAAAAAAATCTTGGCCAGCAGGTTGAGGGAGGGGATTCTGCTTCTCTAATCCTCTCGGATGAGACCTCACCTGGAGTACTGTGTCCAGCACTGGTGCCCTCAGGACAGGAAAGACATAGACCTGTTGGAACGGTTCCAGAGGAGGGCCACAAAAATGACCAGAGGGCTGGGGCACCTCTCCTATGAGGACAGGCTGAGAGAGTTGGTGTTGTTCAGCCTGGAGAAGAGAAGGCTCTGGCAAGACCTTATTGCTGTCTTCCAGAACTTAAAGGGGTGTTATAAGAAAGATGTGGACAAACATTTTAGTAGGGTCTGTTGCAATAGGACAAGGGTCATGGTTTTAAAGTAAAAGAGGAGGATTTAGACCATAAGGAAGACATTTTTTACATTGAGGGTGGTGAAACGCTGGAACAGGTTGCCTAGAGTGGTGGTAGATGCGCCGTCCCTGGAAAGATTCAAGTTGAGGTTGAGCGGGGCTCTGAGCAACCTGATCTAGTTGAAGATGTCCCTGCTCATTGAAGGAGAGATTGGACTAGATGACCTTTTAAGGTCTCTTCCAACCCAAACTGTTGTATGATTCTGTGATAGCCAGTGCTCCTTCTGGTACATCAGGCTGCTTGGCAGCCAGGTCAGGGAGTGGGTGTTGCTGAGCTAGGTTTCTTCCTTAGCATGAGATAATGGTTCTGGATGGTGGTGGTGGGCATGCTTTCCATATTCTCCTTGCAGGTGGATCACTCATCTGAATACAAGGAAAGGTATTTTAAGAGAAGACCAAGAATTTGCAGTTCTTCAGCAGAGCCCCCTGCAAGCCAGCCAGGTTTGAGGGGACTTTGTTTCTCAAAATACCTAACCAAGCCCTTGGAAGGAATACTTTATTAGAGCAAAGTGAATGTGACTGCTGCTGGACACCGTACAGTATATAACACAGTCCGTGTTCTCGTCGCTTCCTGTTTGCTTAACTACCTTCTGTTTGCTAGACTATGATAGGTAAGAGATAGAAATTCAGTAATTTGCTTTCTAATAGAACAGGAGGGTTAAGATGAGTGGAAGTCACTCCAAAAGTAGAACTTCAATTATATGTTTCCATTGAAAAGAATTAATATAGAAGTAAATTTATATTACAGCTTACTTATGACCCTTTTACGCTCAAGCTTTTGTGAAACAAGCTTTTACAAGCATGAATATTGAAAAGAAAATTAATGTTAAGTCTCAAGACTGAAATGTGATAATAGGAAATGTCAGTTATGTTTTAGATTTCAAAATTTATGGTGCAGGTAATGTTTTTTAGTCACTACATTGACAAAACAGAGGGGATAATGTGATTATATATAATTAATCACAAGGCCCAAATAGCACATCTGGGATATTTGTGCTAAATAGTTTTTCCTTTAATGACCTGTAGCCCAAGAAATACTCACTGGAGACAATTGTAAATAACTCTGTGTAATGGATATTATGGAAATGTGGTGATCTGGTTTTAGAAAGTACAGGAATAGATGATTCTATGCTTCTATGAATAGAAAAAAAAAAGACAAATTTATCTAATACATTTTTAATGGCAATATTTCCATTTGGTTAAACTGCTATCATAAGGAGGTGGATTTTTTTGTTGTTAGTTAGCCAATTCTAAGTATCATTAGTGTCTTACTTTTGGTAAATGTGCCCAGGAAGTAATTAACGGGATATTTATAATAGCCAGGCAGAGGTAAATGTTCTAGAAAGATGGGAGGCAAAAAAAATTCCAGATTTGTTAGGCGCACTGGTTGCCACAGTTGAAGCATTTGAATTACATTTCCATTTAGCAGTTAGTGAGATAGATGTTATAGAAATAGATGCCTGTCTCCCACTGAAACTCTTGCCAGCAATGTGTTAAAGTGAATCATGTGGAGTTTATACAGAGGTTCAGCTCTCAGACTCTTTTGTCTCTGTTCCTGCTAATTGGGATACAGCATTGTGTGTGCTTTACCTTCCAGTTAACATCTAACAGATCTCTCCTCACTTACAGCCTTACTTACGCCATATTTAATTGGAATTTGACCAACAGATTATGTATTGGCAACCATAATGATTTCTCCTTTCACTTTGGAAGCAATTAGTATGTTATGGGTGGCCATGGGACTAATAATGCAAGCCCGTCTTGGTGTACTATAGCTGCTGTGTTCAGCTTTGTGCTTAGACCAGGAGGTCAATTAATTTGTTTTTCTTGCATTCAGAGATTCTGATAGGTGATCCTTATCCGTAACAGATTTTCAGGAACTGGATTTTAAAATCGAGTTCTTTAAGCAATATAGCCCTGTGTCCAACTATTTATTTTGCTGGAAATAATAACAAAATCTTACCTGAGGTAACCTGGGACATTCACTTCTGTTGTGCAGCACCAAGCAGTTTTCTTAATAAAAATTTAGAGAATATGTAGTGTGAGAGAACTATATGTTTTTATATGATTTTCTTTCTTGCTTCTCAGATGTCTATTAAGGATGTAACTGACTCCTTTGATCTTACAGTGTTTCTTGCCATGCCTGGTAAAAGAGAATAATTAAACAAAAAAAAGCACAAAACAATCAGAAAGATTAATTGTGCCTGGTTTTATTATTAAAAAATTGAATAAATTAAGCAAAGAAACACCATGAACTGCAAACAGTAATCACTTCTTTCTGCTCCTCTTTGAAATGTTTTAACAGAGATTCCTTAAACAATTGAACATCAAGCGTCTCTCTGAGTGGATCTCTTGAGACTCTGTGTCACCAAATTTCAGATTCTACTTTCATCCTTTTATTGGCTGAAGACCCTCATGGGTTACTCTTGGCAGTAACTTCAGCTTTGAAGAAGTCGTCTGCAAAGGCAAGTGTTCTGGTGGAGGGGAAACATTTATACATCTTTATTGTTTAAAGTCTTCCTTATGTTGCTTTCTGAGGTTATTTTTGCGGTTTATTAGGGTTCAATGAGACTTAAGTTCTCTTTTAAATAGGTCCTTCTTTAACAGAAAAGGTAATTTTTATCTTTAAAATAGCTTTTCAAAAATCTTTTAAAAACTAAGCAGCTCTCTTGAAGAATCAGGCTTCAGAAAAGACCACTGATATTTTGAGCAATGATTTTCTGAGCTTCGTGAAAGAATTCCTTAAGAACTGGCAGGCAGCTAATGAATTCCTTAGTTAATAATTAATGAGTTAATTATTTAATAGCCACAGAAAATACTAGATTATCTATGTCTATAAAGAAAACTTTCTCTTTACATAACTTTGTATTTAATACCAAACATTTCCAAAGAAAGATCAGAAAGAGGCGCATTAGATTCTAAACGTTTAAGAAATGTATACTGTACTTTCTGTGGCCTTATACAATGTACTTCTCTATTATTTCATAAAGATTTCATGTTGATTTTTAGTTCTATGAATTTCCTTTTAACAATAACATGCTTAAACGTCTTTGGATGAGTTAGCAAAGATTCAGACTTTTGAATGAATAAAGAAAGAGGAGTGTATGAGGAGAAAGAAAACTGTAGCTTTTGTTTGGCAGCGTTAGCAAATCAATTTTCTAAATCCCTAAGCAAATGTGTATTATCACTTTATTTTTCAACTAGATGTGTGTTGGGGCTGTTACCTTGATTTCCTCATAATGCTGTCTTGGCTGAGTGTTGTGATGAGGATCCCTGCACTAGGGAGTGCCAATGTGACATGAATGTAGAGAATTAAGCGCATGGCTTGGGACACTGAGGGAGAGACAGAAGTAGAGGCTACTGCAGCTTTCTGCGGTAGCTCTGCATGGATCAGAGGACTGGGTGTGAGGGTTCATCAGGTAGCACTGGAGGGGATTTGGAAGGACTAAGCCATCTATGCGGGCTGGTATGTTTAGTGATCTGAAGCCTGCTGAGACAAGGCTTGCTTGTCTTGTGACCTCTCATGGACATCAGTGGAGTACTCTGTGGAACAGTGTCTGAAAATCGTTAGGGTGCTGCTAGGAGTGACGATTACGATGAAGAAAAAACAACAACTGCAGGTTTAGGATTCTTTTAAGGTGATGAAGTCATTTGCATTAATTATAGGCACTTGTTTTTAATGCCAATATTCCTTTTTTGTTCGGTTGTTAGGAAGAAAGAAAACAGAAAAAGGAGTATTTTAGGAAAAGCAGGCGATGGTAAGGTGGGAAGTCTGACTAATTCTTACTCTTCTGCTGGCTCCTGATTAGCAATTCTTCAGGCCCACCAAGGATGAGACAAGCTTGCTTTGCAGCAGTGTTGATGCTCAGCTTTTTGCAAGAAAGCTAGATGGGAAATTGGGAGCCTGCCTGTTCTACAAGCAGACTCAATTTTTCAAAGATATGTAAGTGGAAGAAGAAAACTTGTCTTTTGAGTTTCACTTGGATGCCTTCTGTGGCATGTTATGTACTAAATGCAAAGAAGTGGTTCCTAGTTCGCTCTGAGACTGAAACACGTCCTAAAATTCTTTGCCAAAAATCCAGCTGCATGCTTGCATCCAGGTATTGTATTTAATAATCCATCAGCTGCACTGATTACCTTATGTTCACTATAAACATTGTCTGTGAAGCCAAGCTAGCAAGTGACATGCCATTGACCGAATCCAAAATCACACAATGGTTTTGTTTACAAGTCAGGAAGGCATTTAGAATGTAAAATTGGTCAAAAATCACAAGGAGAGTATTACACAACTTGCTCTGCAACTAGGCTGCTGTCATTGAAGACTTGGCAGCTTCAGAAGGCAGAGAGACAGTGAGACCTGTCGCTGGGAGACAGCACAGCTATGTTTACTCACCCATAATGTATGCTCATAGCCAACAAGGCAGGAAATCCAAGCTGAAGTTCACATTTTGTAAGTAAGTCCTTACAAATCCTGCTACTTGGACCTCACTGGAATCCAGCTTTTAGGATTCTCTTAAGGATCTTATAAGAATCTTTTAAGCGTCTGGGTCAGTTGCGATGTGCGGAAGGTGGAGTTTGGAGTTGGTGGCTGCTTTGGCTGTGGAAGTTAGCGAAGGCAGCCTTCCCTATGGAAAGGCAGAGAAGAAGTCTTAGTCTTTCAGTAGTCTTGTTCTTTCATGTTAAAAGGAGTGTAAAGGATGGATGACTTTCCACAGACTCGTCTTGGCCCATTTTTTTTTTTAGAGAATAGGAAGTACTGCATTGAGATTTCTGAAGAGTTTCTAATGAGGCTTCTTACCAAAGAAATTAAGCTGCTGTGGATCAAACCAGAAGGTTTTCTTGTGGGCTAATAACTGGTTAGGGAGGAAGAAAACAAAAAGCAGGAATAAATTATTGCTGTTCAAAAGGAGAGAGATTACCAAAGGACCTGTGCTGAGGCCAGTCTTCTTGTGTGTACTCATAAATGATTGGTCAAAAAAACATTTCGTGACCATACTTTTTTACTGATTCAGGAGAGTCAAGACTAAAACTGAGAGAGGATCTCTCACTGTCATGTGGCAAGGCAGCAAAATAGCTGGTGGCATTCAGCATTAATAGACATGAGGCAATGGACATGGTGAAAAAGTCTAAAATACATGATAAGGGCCTCTAAATTGACTGTTGTCACTCATCAAAAAGATTCTCAATTTATGGTGGAAAACTCTGTTAAAGTACATCTACTTTAGTTCTCTCCATTTAAGTGAAAGATGCTCTGCAGGTTGATTGCTGTTGTTCCCAATCAATGCACTGATGGTTGTCGAGATGTTAGGTGGACTGAATCTAGAAGTAGAGGGAAAGATGGAGATGAAGAGATGGAAAATTCTTTTGTGTCTTCTGAAGAGATCATCTAGCTCAGCAGTAGGATTAACAAAATGTCTCTAGATTGTTGCAGAGAAATTGCATTTAACAGGTTCGCTACTAATGTGAGCTCCACCACCTCCTTTGTTTAAGCCTTTTCCAGAATTGTAGCTCTCCTTGTATGTTTCACTCTTCATTACTGAGAAGCTGATTGCATCCTAGTGTATCTGCGATGTGCATGGAGAAATACTGATCACCTTCTTTAGAATGACCTTGTGCACATATTGAAGACCCGTCTAACAGACTTTCAGGTGGAAGAAAGAAATATTAGGCTTATTATTTTCAGACAGATTAGGTTGAGCTACTGGTCCTGTCCTTAGGAATGTGGTTTCATCTTAAAAGAAGGCTTTTAGGCTGCAGGTGGGATTTTGACTTCCTTTATTTCTTTCACAAGATCTTTCAGCTCCTTTTTTTCTTATTTCCCTTTCTAAAGTTCAGGATTTTTAGATAAGGTGCAGGTTATTATGGAAATGCCCTAGAACATGCCAGCTGAAGAAGAAAATCTAATTGCTTCTCTTTTAGTAACGATGTGCTAATTAAACTCATCTATCAAAATCCATTACTGCTGGCAGTTTCTGCAAAGACAGCTTGCACGAGGGCTGGACTGTGAAAGAAGCTTCTCAGCCTTGGCCTTTGCCAAAGAGTGGCTCAGGTTTGGAGGCCCTGAAGGACCCCATCCTTTCTGTAGCACAAATCAGGGACATGAAGCCAAACTCACCATAGTTTATGACTTTAGAGACCCCATTTCTTCATACTGGAGTTGTAGCAAGGGGCAAGTGGACATCTTTCCCTGGAAAGTATCTCCCAAAAGGCATTTCTGTCCTGATCCCATCAGCAGCTCTCCTGTGCTTCTGCTTCACAGCAGCTGCATTGCTTCTGTCTGGCTGTTCTTCCCCGATTCCTTGAAGAACCCCTCAGCCTCAGCCTGCTTTCTGAGTCTGTGTAGCCCCCCTAAGTCCCAGTCTGCTTTCTGAGTCCACGTAGCTCAGGCGGGTGACTGATGCTGTTCCCAGGGCTTCTGAAGTGCTGGAGACTGTGACATCCTTTTCAGTGAAGAGGAGGAGTGTTTTCATGTGTGTTTCTGTTGTGCGGACTCGTGAGTTTATTGGGAATATGATCCAGAGCTATGCAAGCCAATTAAGACTTCTGTATTCACTGCACAGGGAAACCTTCACTTTTCAGTGGCTTTGCAGGCCTGCAGGTACAGTAGCAGAAAGGGTTTTGACCAGAAATGGTGTCCACCTGGCGATGTTATCTTCCCTAGAGATTGAAGATACTGTCTGTATTAACCCCGACCAACTCAATATTGCACCTGCTTTGTTACAGAGCACTCCAGAGAACTGGGGATGAGTCATTTGTCCCTGAGCTTACAGGAGGCATTAATTCAGCCCCAGAACTTGGTGATCTGCAGGTCCTGCTAGCCTGCCCTCAACCCTCAAAACAGTAAAGCTACATGTTGGTTTCATTGCCTTCTCTTCAACTGTTGAGTATTGTGATTAGATTTCTGCCTTTCATAGCTACTTTTCTGAAGACTACTGGTGTGAACACAACCATCCTAGACAGAAGAACAGGAGACTTTTTTAAAAGTAAGCCCAGCTGTGACTCATGTGCTGATGAAAGGCTCATGCAGTCACTGTGGAGAGTTGCAATAAAAGATTATGATAAAGGTAGCAGCAGGAGACGACTACAGACAACAGGCCAAGGAGAAAGATGTGCAAGGGAGGGGGAGAACTGCTGTTCTTTCCCGTGGATTATTCACTGCTGTACTGTGTGCAGCAAAAGCTGGCACCTGCAGTGGGGTCTGGTGGTGCTATTTACTTTCCTGAGATTTTTTTTCAACTTGCTGTTTTTAAGAAGGCCACTGGATCGCTGTTGGTTTCCCCCTTTGCTGAAGGAGCCAAGACACTTTGTGAGGGCTAAGTTGGGGACAGAAAGCTCACCTCCAAGGCGCTGAATTTGTCCTGGGAGTCCTTTAACTATCCAAGATCAGGAGGGTTCAATATTACCCTCACCTGAAGGGTTGTCTGGTTGCATCTAACGCTTTCTCAGAAGGGTTTGCTCTCTTGTCCTTCTGGTGGGAGCCAGTGACTCCAGTTCTTTTCATTCCTCAGCTTCAGATCTATGAAGCTTTGGCACTTATAAATGCACGTGCTTACTGATAGGGAGGTACTGTTTTCTTGACATTCTCCTAGTCACACCCTGGGCTTCAGTGTCTGGAAGGTTTTGCTAAGCAGCTGCTCGCTGCCAAGTCAGGTGCTTTAAAGCAACATTTTGCCTGAAGAAATATAGGTCACTTCATCTGAGGTCTAGGTGTAGACTACGCATAGGTCTATGTGTAGTTTAGCATTGCTTAACATGGGTAAATCTAGTTTGTTCAGCTCCTATTCGGGAGAGAGATTGTAATATATTGCTGCTTGAAATCCCAGCCCTTGCATGTGTTTAGCCTGTTCTCAGGAAGGATGAGCCAACAGAAGCAATGACAGTTGCATCTGGTAAGTCAGAGTTTTACTGATGCTGCTTTCCGTTCTGGTGCATAAATCCGTGCCTCCTCCCCCCCGCCCCCCCCAATCTGTACTGAATGTTAAAAAATCTGCCATTTTAGTCATAAACACACTTCAGTTGCATTTTTTAAGGTGACATGTAGAACCTTTTGGGTACCTACCAAGCTGCATCAAACACACAGGAAAATGGAGTGCAGTCATGGCAGAAGATGCCACTTATTGGGACTATGGAAAATGGAAGGATTGTTTGTAATTTATTCTCTGGCCTTGCCCCCAAGACAGGGGACTTGGGAGCGGTGTGGGGTACTTTGAGGATGACAAAATCATATGCAGGAAGATGGAGTAAACTCTAAGCCTGTGTGTACCCTTCAAACCAATTATTAGAGTGGTACCTGTGCTCCTGCCCTGTGCCTTACCCTCCTCTGCTTCCCAAACAAATAGATTTAAAAATTTAGGTGTGTAACCCTGGATGGAACAGTGCTTGTGAGCATCTTCCTATAGTCTGATTTTAGCTTGCACATGTAAGCTCTGGTAGCAAATCTTTAGTGTCTATTTGGCCATGAAGAAATATGTAGGGTACAGCATACGGGCTGGACTAGGGCCTAATTATTAACGTACAAACTCATGTCCCATCCATAGCCCTTAAATACCTGTTAGCATATGCATGTATGGCTGCTCACCAATGGTTTCAAAGGAAGGTCAGCTTTTCCTTTGATCTACTTCTGCCAGCCACGTTTCCTGACATGCCTAACATGAGACCCTTGGACAGATTTGTCCAGGAAGTCTAGAGAAGGACTTTTGTGTTGAGGAGAGACTGGCCTTGGTTGCTTTGCTGATCGTGTCTCTCCCTTCTGATCGCTTTGGCCAAAGACTACCCACAATAATACTGGAATAAAGGTGTAGTGAAGAGAAGGAAACAGATAGCATCGGCTGAGGGTGAGTTTAAAATCTTTTATTATTTAGCTTTGCCAAACAGGTAATGGAATCTGAAGTTGATTTGCTAAAATGTTTTAAAGTGGATGCCACCCCTGCCTGAGACAAAGAGGGCCTCAGTGGCAGCAGGGACTCTTAGGCTATGGCAGCAGTTCAAAAGAACACTTTTAATTTTGTATGCAACAATGTAAACTTCAAAAATAGTAAACTATAACCTTTTTTCCCCCCTTTTTACATAGCATGTGATCTATCACAGATAGAAATTTAATGGCGAACCAAAATCGCGTAAGTAAACATCCTGGTGCTTACAAGTTTCATAAAAAGTGTTACATTTGATGTAAATATCTTACATTTTTAACTCTTAACACTCACAATTATGGAGTAAAAGCAACTGGCGATTCACCCCCTTAGTCCGTGCTCTCAGACTGTACCTCAGCAACCACGCTCTTGCCAGCCCCTTTGATCATTTTCGGTCGGATTGTCCCACACATGACCAAGACTTCCCCTTCCTCACACTGGTGTTAGTCAAGCGCAGCTCCACACAGGGATAAAACCTGTGCAAGTGAGAAGAGAACCAGGTCTCCTGCACGCAAACTTGCAGTCCCCTGAGCCCTGCATTCCCACAGAAGCCACGGCACATATGGGGGAGCACGTCCTGATGTCAGTGGGAATTTGGGGTCCCCTGGGGCTGCGAGCCCAAGCCCTGCCATCGCAAGCAAGGGCCTCACGGTGGGACCTGGTTCTGCGTGGATAAAGACAAGAGTTGTGTAGAAGGCACTGGATTTCTCTTGCATGATTTTAAACATGGACTACAGTCATGTGCAGAATAAGGAGATCTGGGCTCTAAACTGCTTTCCCTCTAGTGCTTTAGTGCATGCATTTGTAGCACTTGAATTTTCTCCTGGTTGCAGCGCAACATGCGCTCATCCACATAAAGTGATTTCCAAACCTCCTTCCTTCCACTCTTTCCCCCATCTTCCTGTCCCCAAAAAGATTCCCTTTTCATTCCTTGAAAACTTTTAGAGTACAGCTCTGGTCAAAAATAAACATGTGATGTAGCATAGCATTTGTTTCTTTTAAATCACAGTGTGCAATGCATCATTCGGTACCTAATGTTCAAAATGTCTGCCCTGCTTTTCATGAAAATCATTCTTTAAAATAACCTATGCAAATAATATATTTTGACTATATATTACATTCATTTAAAAAGAGAAGAGAGGTTCTTGGTTTGCAGGTTTGTTTTTTCTTTTTTTTTCAGTGTACTACTTAAGTGAAAGGTCTGATGTGAAAAAAGTACAAGCAAACTGGACATGCCAAGACTCGATGCCTTAGATGGTGATCATATCAAAACTGTACAGGTATGTACACCATGTTGGACAGGTGTGCTTCTTCCCAAGAAAAGACCTTTGCGTCATCATATATAAGGTTAACCACAAAGTTTTGGTAAAAAGAGCATTTAATGAGCAAAAGATGACATGGAGGGGCGAGTTCTCCGGCTTTTGTTAGGCAGTCCTGAAGCAATGTCTCCATTTCCTTCGGGGATTTCTTCCTTCTTCCGGACTTTGAGACGCGTGAGGAGCTTTATTACCCAGACATCCCATTCCTCTGGCAAGAGCAGCAGGAGGAAGCCCAGGCCAATAATGATGATGGCAATTACTCGGACGCTGTTGAAGACAATTTCACTTGTGTAGTGATCAACAACTGTGTGGGACATTGAACGGGTGTTATTACATGGGACAAAGTATTAGGTCAGTATCCCCTTCCCTCCCCCTTGCCTCCCCGGCTCTGAGGGCTGGCTGGGGCAGGAGAACATGACCATGGAGCCTCTATGGCTCTGCAGTCTCTTGGCCTTCCCTAAAGTTCAGAAAACTGACAATGTACCAGTTGATTTTCCCAGTGTACTTGATAAACACCTGCAATGTTAGTTACCAAGGTAAGCAGAATTATTAGTACATATTTGCTCTAAAATGTAAGCACTTTTATTTGTTTCAGTTTAGTGTTAAGCCTGCCTTGAATTAAATCATTAAGAATTGATTTCTACTCATCCATGAGAACCATGGCTTCAAATCTAGGGTTTGTTTTTTTTTTCAGTATACTGGCTTCTTTGGACAGTAAGTGGAAAAGAAATTCTAGAGATTATGAACATTTATGTAATGTTATATATTACATATTTAACACATAAAGTATACATTTTTAATCAGTGTCAGCTTTGTGAGTCTTTGAGAGAAGATGCAAAACATGTTTAATAAAGCTATTTGCTTTTATCCCTGTTGTGTATTTGAAATGGCACAGATTTAATGTATTCATTAAGATGCAAGGCAGAAATTCTTACCCGCATTCACTGGGACACTCAGTACAATTCCAAGAGAAATCAAAGTGGGGTAGGTGATAGCAATCCCAAAATTTAGTAGAATATTGAATGCTGAAGAAGAAAGGAAAGAAAAACATCTTTTACTACAGTGAAATGAGGCAGAGGGAATGTCACTTGAAACCTTTATACTTTATTACTCCCTCTGTATGTTGTTTATATAGAAGGCAACAACTTCTGTTGTTACTCCTGGAAGATACCTGTGGACAGACCTCTGTCTGCTGCATTTCTCTCTGCCTGAGACATTGCTGTTCCCAGGGAATTCTATATCCCACTGGGGTCCAGTGGCGGGATCACTCCATTGTAATACCACACACTGTTCATGGAGTGTCTTACGACAAATTAACAATTGTTTGGACCAAATTCATCCTTGTTTTAAGGTGACTGATCAGCTTTAGAAAAGTCAGGACAGCCTTGCCAATACTGACCTTGTCAGCAGCTGGGGCTCTGACTGTTTTCTAGTAGTACCTATACATTGCACGCCCCAGTGATCGCTTGCCAAACTCTGCGCTGCTTCCTTACAGAAAACTTCCACTGAGTCCACGGATAAGTAAACTGGAGGTACTTCTAGAGCCAAGCGTTGTGACTGTTCAGGGTAAAAGGATCTGGGACTCAAGATGGGGATGGAGAAGGGCTATTTCCAGTAGAAATCAAAGTTTTAGGAGATGTAATACTGTCATCCAGTTTAGGAACCAACTGTGGCAACACAGTCAACGCATCTAGTTTAACAAGGAACAGCATCACATTTCTGATGATCATTAATCATTAAGGCTCAGATTTGGCATCTCTCCCAAGCTGGGTTCCCTTGGTGGCCCAGCAGTGCCACCTACTAAATTCCCATCAGCACTACGGAACGCTACATTTTCAAAAGTTTCCTGCTCTTTAGAAATAGCAATTAGCTATTCTTGAAGTCAGTGGAGGCCAACTTGACTGGCCTGGCCTAACCTGCTTGCTCAGGGGATGCTGATGGGCCCAAGGTAATGCCCTGCCTGGAGGGCTGCTCCCCGTCACAGCCCGGGCAAGTGCCACTTGTCTCTGTGAGGCAGAGATCACGAGTAGAAGTTAGGACAAGCTTTACAGTTTAGTCCCACAACAGCTTCTAATGAGGGCCACAATATCCTGGCTTGGTAATAACAGCAGAATTGGGGTCTACATTGCCACCTAGGAATGGAATCTCTGCATGACTTCTCAAGCTAATAATTAGGTTGAGAAGAAGGGCAAACAGCTCCAGTATGGCAGAGGTCTGCAGCTTCCACCAGCAGTCAGTTTCTGGCATCATCCACCCCGAGCAGCGCAAGAGCCCCATGTCTACTCACTCAATAAGAGAATCGAAAATCCACAGAGGTTTCCCCAAGGAACGATGTCGAAAGAGCTCCAGTACTCCACTTTGGTAAAATAAAGGATGACGGGAATACAGGTAATGAAGAGGACGTTGAAGACAGCTAACACGGACAGGAATAAGGCAGCTTCTCCAAATTTAGCACTGCCCAAAAGAAGTTTGAATAAAACCTACAAGAGGAAAACACGTGGGTTTAAAAATCTCTTGCACTGGACTCCTCTGGATGCTGGTGTCCCTGATCCAGTGGCTTCCTGACCAGTGCTTGGGGCTGAGGGGCTGGGTGCTGAGCAGTGCCAGCCAGCACCGTGGTGCTTGCCAGACACTTGAGATGGCTGCTGGTGAAGTTGTGGAGAGCAGCTTGTGTCCCCCAGCCTTCTCCCTCCTGGCACCCCCTGGAGCACAGCCAGTGGCAGCTGCCAAATGAGCCCATGTGGAAGGGGACTCAGCACCTTTAGCCATGCACCTCCTGAAAGGGAAGGGTGCTCACCCTGGCCTAGACCCTTTGGTCTTTTTTCTGCATGCTCCCTTCAGGAAAAGCTCTGGAAAATTTGACACTAAAACCAGGAGATCGGTGGAGCAGGTGAAGCACATTGTGCTTCACAACCGCAGCGCCGGGCCGCTTTCTCCCTGGGAACTCATCCCCAGAAGGAGATGACAGCACGGCAGCAGCCCCGCAGCCCAGAGCCCAGCCGCAGCCTGACTAATGAGACCACGGGGAGGGATTTAAAAGCTTTGGTTTGTCAGTGGAGGAGGGACAGAGAGAGTGACACAGTGACTTGAAAAAGAAGCTAAATCTCTGCAGGGCACTGCCAGAGTGAGTAATTAAATCCAGCACCTACAGAAAAGCAGCCCCATTTTTCAAGAAGGTGGAGCATCTGTAAATCCTCCAGTGGGCACTGGAGAAGATTCTTCCCAGGAAGTAGGAGTTTTTATCCTAAGTGAGGGCAGAGATCAGGGCAAGCGAACACCTGAATGGAGCGCTGCAGAGTCAGTGTGTTTATGGCAGAGCCCCTCAAAGAGAGGCAGGTGGCACTGAACTGCGTGGGGGTTTGCAAGTAAGGCAGCAGCAGTAAATGTGAGCAAGGGGGGTGACTGGCATCTTTCTGGCAGGGGAGACCCAGGTGTCCTTACCTTGTAGAGAGCAGACATTGAGGCAGAGCCCACCACCAGGGCTATCCCAATAACGGAGTGGCTGTGAAACCCATCAGCGTACGTCATCATAACTATCCCTGCAATAGCAAATATAGCAGCCACAATCTGGTCGGAGACAAAAAAAGAAAGCAAACGTTACTGGACAACCCCCAACATGGAAAAACATGACAGCAGCTTTAAAGGAGAGGACAGTAGTTCTGCACCATCTGCTTATGTAGGAAACGAGGAGCAAGCCCAGGCTGGTAACCCAGGGAGCGATGCTGCCTCCCCTCCCGGCTTCCCGGGCTGCAGGCAGAGCTGCGAGGGAGCTGCTGCCCCGGGGGGGGTGTGTAGCAGCCCGGACCACAGGGCCCGGGGTCTCAGATGGAGCTGAAGAGGGAATTTCATCTCTGTCACTGAGCCTCCCCTACCAGTGAGTCCCCGCAGCCCGTGCGTGACAATAATACACAAGTAATAATTCCCTGGCGCTTGCGGGAAAGGCTTCGAGTCCCGCGGAGGCTTTGAAGGAAAAAGGTTTTTGAAATAAACAGGGGAATTAAACTCATGCAACTACTTTCCAGTTCGGATGTGTCATTTCAGAGAGCAGAGGGAAGTTAAGTCAGCCAGCCAGGCCCACAGCAATGCCTGAGGGGGCTCATCCAAAGGCGGGTAGCATTCACGAAGGCAGGGGACAGGCTGCTCCCAATTCAGCTGGGTCAGAAAGAGACCCATGGCTTCTCTGGGACTGTCCTGCCAGATGCCTCAAGCCTCTCTGGGTGATAATTCTGGGGTGAAAAGGGCTTTCTGCATGGTCCCTGCTTCCTGGCTCTGCAGTGGTCCAAGGGATGCCCTGCTTAGACCACATCCCTTTTGGCTGCGCAGTCATGGTGATGCTTCTAAGGTGATTGGGATAAATGAGTTTATTTTCACCCATAGCTGGGTCAGTGCCAGTCAACTCTCCCCTCTCTTGGTGCCAGTTTTAAGCCCTATCCACAGGCTGTGGCTGCCTACACCTCCAAGAGCAATGGCCCCCTCTCCGCCTTTCCTGTTCACCACCAGAGATGCTGGGGCTGCTGTGAAGATGCAGGGGCAAAGCCTGTGTGCCCAGCTCTGCTGCCACCTGAAGAAGCAAGCTGCGGTGGGGGGACCCCCTTATCAGCTACAGGTCCCCATCCTGGCAGCACCAGGAGCCTCTTCCCCAGGTTGAGCTGGGGCTGGTGCCAGGGGGGCACCTATAAAGGTTCCACAGACAATCACCCAGCAGATCCCTCCTACGCATTACATCAACACCTCCAATTTCCTCTAAGAGAAAAACCGCCCCATTTTTGCAAGCAGAAGGGGAGCAATTTCTCCAAAGGTGTTACTGTAGAATGGCAGGGTGGTATAAGGGTAGAAAAAAGCCCAACTCAGCAGAAGCTGATGCTGCCTGGAAAATACAGCTGCTAATAGCATCTCAACAAGAAGGGGCTTGAGCCTAGAAATTGCTGTGCTGCTGTTCCAGGTGCTGCATGAGCACAACTTTGGCAGGCTATGGAGGGGCAGGGTTTTCCCCAGCTGCTCAGCCCCCTGCAAGGCCCAGCTGGGGGGCAGCAGGATCTAAAGATGTTGATTTATGACCTGATCAGAGCGGAGCCTGGTGCAAGCTGCAAAAGCTGGATGCGCACGCTGCAAATTTGGAGAGGTTCAGATATGGCATCTTGGCTTGCAGCCCTGTCGGCATCAGATTTCTCCATGCACAGCTGTGGGGCATCATTTCTAAGGAAAAGCTTGGCAGTGGTGTAACTGGGCCCTGCAGTCCTGGACAGGCTTCTTTTTAAGGAAAGGAGAGAAATAATTCCGACGCATGGCTCTACTGCAACGTGGGGCTGCTTCAGATAGGCAGGACTGAAGGAGTTCAGCAGCCCTCAGCAGTTCTCTCATGTCAGCATGCTGGTGCTTGTCAAATAAAAATTCAAACACCCTGTGCAGCTTCGGAGGCACAAGAAAAAGGGTAATTGAATGAGACTAGCATGGGGCAGGTGCAGAACAGTGAAGAAGAGATTTGTCTTCACACAACATATAATTCCGCCAAGGAAAGTTTTGCTGTTGCACACTGTGGACGCGAAAAGTTTACAAGGATAAACTCATGGAAGAAAAAAATCCATCAACGACTATTAGCTATAGGAACATCACTTCCATCTCAGGAAGTCCTTGAGCCTCAAATTGCTGGAGGCTGGAAAGTTTCATGAGGAAATATCATTATAGGCTTTTCCTGTTTAGACAGATTTTTCTAGGTGTCCACTACAGGCAGCTGCTGGAGCCACGCTCCTGGGGCAGACGCACCTTTGCTCTCAGTATGGCTCATTGTAGAGCTGCAAAATACACGGCTTATCTGGAAGATGTCAACTCCAGCCCTTCTACAGCCCAGGTGACAAAGAGTGGCAGATGCAGCATTTCCTATAGCATCTGCTCCAGATGTGGCTGTCTCCTGTCTGAGATGCACGGGGCTTGTCCAGCCTGAGGCCAGGGGGACACCACAGCCACACGCCAGGCTGTGGCAACCAGCCTGTACCTCCATGGGTATCAGTGAAGGGAGCCTGCTTCGGTCCCCACTGGTGGCTGCAGCTCCGCTGTGGGGGAAAACTGGAGGGTGCATAAATGAACTGCAGAATCAAAAATATCCAGTTTTGCTTTTAACGTCAGGGTCGGGCTGGTTTCAGAGCACCTCCCGAGAGACTGGGTCTCTGTCTGGTTGGAAAGGAAGACTATGATTTGGGATTTGAAAGCATAGTTATTTCCTAGTCCCACTGGCAGGTGTGCTTGTCTATACCTGTTACGTACACAGGAGGTACTCGCAAGCGATGGCTCTCTTGGATGCTGAGCTGTTTTATTTACTGGAGCATGGAGTGAAACACTAAAGTCAAAGACCAAAGCAAATAAATGCAGTCTGCAAACAGCTTCGCTGGGGCAGAGGTCCTCGCCTCTCCTATCGAGCATGTCACGAGCGTCAGATGAGCCTTGGCCTCACCTCTCAGCCCACCTGTCGACATGCCAGGCATGTCACATACACTTTCTCTGGAAGCCTTTCAGCCTGTCTATCAAGCACATCATTAGCGGCAATGACAGGCTGCTTGCACCGCGCCACACCACGGCTACCGGCCTGCAGCAAATGCCTCAGCACAGCAGGGCTTGCAGAGGCAACTCTTCAGGCACTCACAGCCTCACCACATGGGTGTCTTCTATGAAACCAATATAGCAGCTTGCAACACAGTTGGACCATTGCTCTGGGCACAGCAAAGGGAAAGGGGGAGAAATGCAACTTCCTGACAGATGTAGGCACTTACAAGTGCCTGAGAGGTGAGGATGGGATTTTGTAGCTTGGTCTTATGTTTAAATTCCAGCCAAATTGTAATTTAAGTGCTTGCAGAGCTACCAGTTGCACTTCTGAAGGCCAAATAGGATACTTGTACATGCTTAAACCCCACTGAGATGCTGCCTATCTCACCTAGCTTCTCCTGCAGCAGGTGTGAACACGGACACCCAAACATGTGGTCAGAGCTTTGGTGTGGCGCTATCCATCCTGCTGCGCTGCCAGGGGGATGGAGTGGGAGCGTGGGAGGGCTGCTGCTCACCACAGGGCAATGCACCGCCCCCCTGCAGCCTCGGCTGCCAAGTACCCTCTCACAGGGTGCTTCTAGAAAGGTCAGCAGCTCTGACACAGCATGGCCCCCAGGGACGGTGAGCTTTGGGGCTGGGCTGTGTGCTGGCTGGCAGTCCCTAGGTTGCTGCCAGAGAAGATCCAGCAGCTGTCCCTCCTTCTGATTGCCAGTCCCAGGAAGAGGGCTTTGTCTTGGGGTTTATCCCAAGGCTATCCCTGAGAACGTCAGGCAGTGCCACCCTCCATCTCTGCTGTTTTTCACATGGGCTGTACAGAAAAGGTAGATGAGAGGGAAGGAACTGCATCTCACCAGGAGACTCCACAGAACATCCCCCTGCAGATAGAAGCATCCCCAGTGCTCCCCTGGTGGCAAACAAAGCTGGGCAGCAGGACTGCTGTGCTGCCCCATGCCCTGCCAGTCTCTAGAGACAAGCATCTCCTCATTCACCAGCTCACTCACCTTTTGTCACCAGTCAGGATGCCACATCTGCCCAAGAGTGAATAGCCCAGTCCTCCTGTAAACCTCTTCCCCCCTGCGCCGAGTCCCCATGCTGGCCCGTCACTGGGGTGAGGTGGCCATTTTCCTCCTTGGGATGCAGGTGGCTTCTCAGGAAGAAACCCCTAGCATCCCTTCCCAGTGACAGGTGCCACAGTGAGGGGCTGGGACATGTCAGGAGCATCACACAGCTTCCATCACCCTGACCCCTGCCCTGGGTCTCTGCTTTGTTACTGCTGGGCTTTGAGCAAGTCAAGTGTTTCCTAGGGCGGTGCTGATAAGAAATGAAGGACAGCTGGATGTGGCTGAGACCAGCACTCAGGTCTGCTTTCCTGCTCCCTCCACTACTTCTGCCCTTTTGGGAAGGGGGGGATCCAGAGCAAGATTTGTCCTTCAGCACATTACCTACCATGACACAAAACCTACCCCGGCCAGGAAGCCACCAGAGAGCCTTTGATCACCCTGGCTCTTCATGCGTGGCCATGCATGCAGGAGAGGATGAGAAGCACCCCTACACCAGCATGTGCGTGCCGGTGTGGGTATCCCTCCATGCAGGTCGGCTTCTCTCCCCTCAGACCACAGCCATATCCAGCTGAGAGATGGCATGTGCACACCAAGGAGCAAGCAGCATGCACAGACCAGCGGTCACCCCCCTACAGATCTCCTCTCCTGCTGTCCCACCAACACTGCAGCTGACAGTGCCACCAGGTGGCTGAAGACCACAAAAATATAGTGTTTTTTTCTACCTTTATCAAAATGGCCAGCACGTCCAGCCATGACAACAGTGACACCTCCCCACCTCCAGGATCATTTCAGGATACCCTGACTTCTGTATTCAAAAATCCCAGTTAATTTGTTTTCAGGGTACAGCTACCTGAGCAGATGGGTGGGCAAGCACAGACACCAGCTGGCCAGACCAAGCTTTTGGCTGGTACATTTTGCAACGATTCCCTGAGCAGCCTCTTGGCTGCCACCACCTCAAGGCTGGCCAAGCTCTCCTGCCCAAGAGGAACACTTCCCAAAAAGTTAACTCTCAGTTGCTCCATGCAGCAAGGACTAACAACCCTCTTCTGAACACTGAAAGCATTGCCCAGATGGATGAGCAGAGAGCTTCTCAAATGACAGGTGGAAAAGAAGTATCATTACCATTATTGTTCTTAATAGGTGTCTGCTGGTGCAGTGAGGCAGGAGGGACCTACTGGTGCCTTTTCCTTGGAGTTACTCCTGACCCTGGCAGGATGCCCTTGGCCTGGGGGGGTGGGTTACCCACTTGGCCAGAAGACACTGCATGCTGAGGGCCACCAACATGGCAGCAGGGTCAGCAGGGAGCTGCGGAGGTTTCTGATAGTCCCTGTCCTGTGGAGCTGGCGTTCACACAGGGTGTAGGACTAAGGGTGTAAGCAAACATCTGAGATGCCAGCAGGAGAGCAGCCTTGGGGCAGCGGGCCTTCTGCCACACTGCCTGCCCCCCTGCCCGTAGCTGCTGGCCGGACGCAAGTCCCCATGCGCTGGCATCACACTGATCCTCCACCAGTGACACACACATGTGCTTTGGCCACAGGTGTGCAAGGGTAGCCCAGCTCTCCTCCCTGCAGCCGCTGCTGACTGATGCGGGGGCAAAGGATAACTGTGCCACCCTGCAAGCCTGTGGTTGTGCGTAAGGGAGGTGAGGACCCAGTAAATTCACAGGTCGGGACCAGAAACGCGTTGTGTGCAGCCAGGGCTTGCAGCAACGTGCGGTCAGAAGCAACCAGGTCTGGTGCCACAGCCTGGGAACTGTCACTCAGAAGGGGCAGGCAAAAGCTGATGCATGGCCACGGCAACGTGGAGATAGCAGCTATTCTTCGTGCCATGCTCTGGGGCAAGTAACCTCTTTTCTGAAGGAAAATGCAGAGAGGGAGACTGGGGGCTCTGGGATCTTGCGGGCACCTCGGCAGGCTGCAGGGAAGGATGTGTCCCTGCTCCACAAGGATTTCTGCACCTGCTTGGCCATCTGCACAGGGTGCTGCTCGACTTGGACAACGGGAGAGACGGGGAAAAGGAAAGGCAGAAGGGTGAGGGGGAAGAAGGGAGACAGAGATAAGGAGTCACTTACCCTCACTCCCATGAACCTGTCCCTCAGAACGATCCATGAAAGCAAGAACACAAAAGCTTTGTTGCAGCAGAACAACACGGAGACATCCGTAGTGTTTATTTTCTTTATTGCATGTAAGTAAAGGTAGTTTGTGAGTGTCCAAAGAACACCAAAGGGTGCTGCCTTGGTAAAAAATACCTTCAAAGTCAAGCCATTGTCTCCAAAAAAGCGGCAGCACTCCCTAAAACAAGGAGAGAAAGGCAGCATTATTACACAAGCCAGTCAGAGTCTGCAGCAAATATAGGGGCTTCTTTTCTTTCTTGCTCCTCTTCTTTTCCTTTGGGGAAAGAGGGACACACACCTTATAAAGGGGAGAAAGAAAATGACTTTCAGCAAGTTGCAACAGCCATACGAAAACACATGGGGCCTGCAAACACGGGAGGGACAGCAAGGAAAGAGCAAGGGGAGAGGTGATGCCAGGAGGTGAAATTTCACCCTTGCCATGAGCAGCTTCACAGTGGACATCTTGAAACAGCATGGGATCATCCTCCTCCTTTCACCCCTCTGGGCACCGGTATGCTGAGCGGCCAGGGCTGGCAGCAAAGTCCCTCGCTCCCCACTCTTCCTGCAGCCATGGGGCCCCAGTGCCCATCTGTCATCTGCTACACAGGGCTGAGGAAGGAGCCTCAGAGGAGATCGATTTGGGGGTTTTCCACCCAAGGGGTGGGAGCTGGCTCAAGCCCCTGGGGCATCGGCAGGGAGAGGAGCAGGAGCTGGGCTGCCAGCTGCCCACTCCTGCTGGGGCGAGGACATGCACCAGGACATGGGACGGTGGCACCCAGGGACATGCTGGGTTGGTTGGAGCAGCAGCACGGAGCCAGGAGCTCAGGTGTACAGCAAGGGCTGGGGACGCTGCAGGTACGGCCCTGGTGCGAGAAGAGGGAACACCAGCGGTTTATTTGTGTCCCAGAGGCACTGGCGGGCAAAAGGGGCCAGGAGGTGAGGGGCGCAGCCTGGCCCTGCTGGCAGGGCTGTGGGGAGGCAGCGGGTGAGGGCTGGGATGGGGCTGCGGGGTCACCTCTCTGGAGGTGGGAAGCCTGTGGGCAAGCGGCTTCTGCCGGGCGGCAGGGCTGGAGCCGCCGTCAGGCCGGCGCAATGCAGTACTGCAGTGAAGCCATGCAGCGGCTGCCAGGCGCAGGGCGCAGCCCGCTGCAGGGGGCAGTCAGCTGTGATGCCCTGGCCTGGGCTGGCTCTGCTGGCTGCCAAACCCCGGAGCCCTGAAGTACTTCAATTAGGTGCTTTGACAAAATTTGAGCAGAATTAATTTTTTCTCTGACAATGAATGCCAAATAGCTTTTCACTGCTGCCTTGCGTTTCAGGCTGTTTGCTTCCCGAGACTGGGCATTTTGCAGTCTGATGAAAGTGTGATTTTGATCCGCTTTCTCAGAACATGGATCTGTATCAGATGATTACCTAAAGAAACCTAGACATGCTCCGAGCCTCTTCAGATTTCCCCCATCACAAAGTCTATGTCTGCCTACACCCTCCTCCGCTGCAGCAGGTACAAGGCTGCAGGGTAGAGGAAACACACATTTTTTGTGTTTGTTGGGTTTTCTCACCTGCCAGTCTCTTGTACCAAGCCACAGCTGCGCAGAACTTGCCCATCTCTTGGGCAGAACTTGCCCATCTTGGGATGTGATGACCCTGAGCTTTGGCTGCTGTACGTGGACACTTTCATCTGAGCAGATGGTTCTGCACCGTGCAGCTCAGTGTCACAGCCAGCACATCAGTGTCCCTTGTCCTCTATGAAATCACCTGCTGGCAGCAGCCAAACCCTCTCAAACCTGTCAACTGCCTCTCTGTAAAAGTAAGAGAGCTACCCTCTGCACCAGAAACCGCAGCCTGACTTCCCACCTGCTGGCACCATGCACAGCACAAACACACACCACCTTTGCTCACCACACGGCTTGGATCCACTCTCCCCAGACACTATGCCCACTTCAAGTCTGGCCTTCAGCCCTGCAAAGCGCTGTCTGTACCAGCCACTTGCCACAGGGGACACAGAGTGCACAGGGATGCAGAGAGACATTGAAAAACCCAGTCCTGAACTTCGGGAGAAGCTTAAGCCTGCTTCCCAAGACACTGGGGATGGTTTGACTGCCAGGGTGTCACAGGTAGTCAGTCTAATGCTCTGAAGACAAAAAAAACCCCACAGGCACAGTTTAAATTAAATGACATTAAGTAAGATTAGTATGAGAGGGACAGGAAAGCAGTAGTCAAATGAAAGGACCAAAATGGAATTTATGTTGGGATCCATTTTGGAGGAAAAAAGTTCCTCCTGCCAAAAATCTGTTCCCCACATACAGAATTGGGTATCACTATTTCATATACAGTAGAAACATGTGCTTTTACTGTACTATGGGCCTGACTCTCATCTAGCAGATGCCACTGGATCCATATGGTAGCACAGTCTGGCACTCGCCCCCACCCTGAATCACCCCGTGTAGTGCCATGATGCCCCAAAGGGAAGCCTTGCCCTGGCATGGATCAGAAACCCTAAGCTGCATTTCCCGCTTTGGGACTCTCACTGGCTTATACAATAAAGCTTCCTTTTAGTTCTTTTGGCTAGTTTCACCAAGTCTGAATTGCTTCTTCTAGACGGGCTCTTTATGGCAGAGGTTTCCCCAACCAGCCCAGGCTGTGAGGGAGCTTCTCCCCGAGGACACCTGGGGCTGTGGAGGGTGCTGACAGATGTGCATCCACATGCACAACGAGTGCACTGCTGAACTGTGGGCTATTTGGGTGGGGTAGCAGATGGGTTAGATGGCTTTCTTGGAGGTGGCATCTTCAGTGAAGCCTGAGGAGCATTAGGGGAAACGTAGTATGTTTCATGCGCCAGTATGACTGTATAGTGTGCAATAACCCTCTTACAATAAACTGTCTCCCCAGGTTTGCTACTGCTTATCAGGGAAACTGATTTTTCTTTGGTGCCATAACACAGCTTGTGAAATCGTACTAGGAAGTGTTCGATGAAGAGAGTTGTCAGTGATTAACAGCAGATAAAGAGTTATAGGAGGCAAGACATGGCAGTGCTATAACCTACACTACAATCCCAAAACAGTTGGGGACAAAATCACTCCAGAAAAAAACAATCTTCAACTTTAAATATTTTGACAGAACATTTTGGGCACAGTTGCTCCTGCTGTCCAGTAATTCCAGTTTTGCCCACAAGGGTACATTGTACCCAACGAGGATCCTGATGTTTTATGGATGCTTTTTGGCAAAAACAGAGCTTGTGTCCTGTGGCGCTTCAGGCATGCCTGCCTGGGCCAGCAGAGCCTGCCTATGAATATTTTAACAATCTCAGCTGCTAACGAAAATGTTACTTTTTAAGACAGACAAAAACCACCCTACACAGAGAAAGTCTGAAAGCATTCAGTGCCCTTTGAAGCCCAACTCAGCACTGTCGACCCTCGTCTAAGGTCTGACCCCAAGTCTCCCAAATCCATGGGGCAGACAGGGAGCTGGGGTCGGTTCCTTGAGGTTTCACAGGACACAGACTTTTGCAGGTCTACCTGCCCAGGACAGGACATGGAGGGAGTCCTCTGCTTGCACTAGAGAAGGCTGGCTGCCTCTGGGTCGGTAAGGAGATGGCATTAGGTATCTCCTTTTGGGACAAGTGTGCAGTGGCAGTGGAAGAGCTGCTGGGGAAGCACACCTCTCTGGCAGGGAGACAACCAGCCCCCTCCAGCATCGACTGCCAGGGCCAGCAGCCAAGCTCTTTCATTTCCAGGACAAAATACAATTTCTGCCTCAGTTTATTCAGGCTTCGGTGAGCCGGTCCTGCTGCACAGCCAGCTTTAGCTCATCTGGGGTGAAGAGGGAGGGTTACCATGTGCCTGGAGGCTGCAGCCTCTTCTCGTTGTTGGGTTTGTCTCTGGGACTAAATCCCTGCTGTTTGCTGAAGTGGGCAGAGGTGCCAGAGGTGTGCTTTGCAAAGAAAGCAGGCAGGGATCCTGTAACCAGGCTCTCCCCTGTGCTCCCGGTGCCTGCCCTCAGACTGAGTTTTCCAGCAAGTGGAGCCGAGCGGGGCTGTTGTGGAGCGTACACACCACCAGACCCTGTTGGTCACAGTCCTCTGCAGGCTCCCTCTCCCCACTCACACAGAGTGTGCACTGCTGCCCACTATCCCTTAGACCCACTGGGCAGCTTTCGAGGACCTCCTGGGCCATACACCTAGAAGAGCGAGAGCCTCTGGCCTATCTTAAATAATGGCAGGGTTAACAGCAAGCAGCCTTATTTATTTTCCATATTTTCCTCTAAGACACCCAGCTGGAGGAGACTCTGAAGATACTCTGGTAGTTCTCTGTGAGATGAATGTGCATGCATGTGGCTCTAATAACCTGGTAGAGCACTGAGTCCCAAGGACACAGAGTGGTAGTGGGGAGCTTCTGCCAACTGACCTTTAGGTATGTACAAGCCACCTTTTATGTTTGAGCTGGGACGCCAGGCTCTGTTCAGAGTCACTGGGGATGCATGTTCCTGAGCACTTCAGGAGGTGCTGAGCCCAGGGAGATGCTACTTTATTTCTCTCCTTCAGCTCTAAAAGGGACCTCAGGCCGAGGAGCGCAGAGACAGGCGCCTCCAGCACATGTCTGGAAGGAGAAACCCCACTGGGTCACACTGTTCATGGCTCCTCCTGGGCAAGGAAGCCACCCTGCAGACATCCTGCAGAGCCACCCTGCTGAGATGATCTCTCCTTAACTGTGTAATCCTCCATATGAGGAGTAAATTCGCACAACTGCCAGGCTGCTTCCAGATAAGGCGGCAGCAGACAGCAAGGAGGTTTGGTGTTGCGGGGCATAATGCCATATTTTGGAGATAAACTAGCTTCCTGCATTGTTTTCCTTGATTCTGCTGTCATGAGCTAGAGTTCCATTGTAATCACAGCACTTGGTTTAAAATATAAATACGAGGCATTAGCCAGGGCAACAGCAAAGGCCTGTGTAAGACTGGAATGGAAATGTCAAAGGAAGGATACTGGACGGGGAACACACTGGCTTAATTGCTGCAGCAGCAATAAAGAAAAGCTTGCTGCCGCTCAGAAGTGTCATATCCATGTTCACAGACAGTCTGAAGGCTCATGGCTGAACTAAAAGGCAGGATTACACTGCTGGGAGGAGGTCTGCATGTGGACTGAGAGACTGCAGCCTGGTGACACGTGGCCCTTGGGAGGTGTTCCAGAGAGACGTTACCCAGCGGACGTGCTCACCGCTGAGGGGGCTGCTGCAGCCGGCATCTTTGCTGCGTGTCGGGGTAACGGGATGGTGCAGGTGAGAAGGAGGACAAGCACACGCTCAACCTGGTTGCTCTCTTCCTCAAGATGCAAACTGGGCTGGCTGGCATGAAGCCCAGCCGGGAGCAAAAGCAACTTTCGGGTCATCCTCTGCATGGAAAGACAGCAGTAGGGACAGATGGAAACCTGCCTGTAGGTATAAAATAAAGCAGCGGGCACCACATGGCATGACTCAGCCCACCTTGCTGCCGCCGGGGCACAAGCCCCCCGCAGTGACAGTCAGCAAGTTCTGACCGGCACCGGCCAGGCTGGATGTACCAGCGGTCCCCTCTCCCAAATGGGGATTCTGGTCCCCTGCTGCTTGTCACAGGGTATCCTGACAACTTAGCGTGGCCTGATGGAAATGTGTAATGTTGCTTGGGAATGGCACGTAGCTGCTATGGCACCACAGAAACTGTGCTGCGATAAAAGATACTACAGAAAAGCCTAAGGCATAGGGATGTTACTGTTTGTATTTTTACTCTAAGTTGTTTGCTGGTTTCTTAATCTTTCATGTACTAGTTCTTGTTTTTCCTCATAATCTTTTTAGCGTGTATCTTCATTAACCCAGCAAATGGCAAATTAGCCCTGCCCCATTAGGCACGTCTCCAGCACAAGACGACTAGCAAAATGCCTCCATCACTGGAACTGAGCATCTCCAGTGAAGTAAATCAGAAGTAGTTAGCACCAAAATTGCATGCTAAGTAAGAGTTAATCATATTGAAAGCAAGCGCTGCAGTCAAATAAAACTTGCAAATAAAATATGACAGTAAAGCTCCATTTTTCCCCCACTGAGTTCACCATTATATGTTTAACACTATTCACCTCCCACTGCCTGTTTTATCTTTAACCATTGCTAGGTAGACAGGATGTTTCTCCACTGCTTTGAACCTTGTGCAAATGGAATGCTTTTTGTTCCCGTTTTGCAAAAAAAACCACAAAAAACACCTATGAAGAGGAAAGGTAGACAAGAACTAGAAAAAGCACACACCCCGTGTTCCCCCAGGCTGGGGTTTGGTCTCTTGATACTCACTGCAGAACAAACCAATGCCAAAAAGGTTAATAAACCATTGAAGCTGCCATTACATCTTTGGGAAAGATGCAGCAAAGTAGAAAATATCTGTGAGGAATACACATCCTAAGGGAATACTTTGCACAAGCTGCTTATTTCTCCTTTCCAGGCTGTTAACTTTTGTTACAATTTTCTCATTGTTGCAGTCTTCATACTAAGCCTGCAAAGCGGGTTTGGATCTGCTGTTGCTCCTAGTGGGGGATATTTTTCCTTTGTAGACTGTGCTTCTTACTTTGACCTTCCAAGGTCTGTACCTGCAAATTGAATTTGGCTAAATTGCTCCTGATTTTCAGCAGAGTGAGCATCGCCTCCCTGGAGCACAGCTAAACCACCACTGCGCCAGTGATTCTGGCCTCTTGATTACAGATTGGCAGGCAAAACATGTTTTGCTAATCCCTCACCGGTTAGGCCTGCATGGATAAATAATCTGCAGATGCGCTGTTAACAGCCGTACATTTTCCATTCAACGTACAAAAAAAGAGACATGGACTGAAACGTCATGCCATATCTTCTGGGGGAAACTCACAAACCAGTTGCAGTAAGCAAAAACCAAGAATTGAGACAAGGTGCCCTGGCTGTTAAAAGGAGGGGAGGAAACTAAAACCAAATTTAATTTCTCCCAGTGAAAAAAAAAATCCTATGACATTTTTTCATAATTCATCCTGTTTTGGCCACAGCATCCCTCATGCATTATGCTCACAAGCGGAGGTAGGGAGAAGAGTGCTGTGCAAATCAGAGACACGAATACAAACAAAATAGTCCTCAAAAATGCTCTCCAGGCACGATGTGTTTCCCAGAAAACAGGTTCATGCCTCCAGCTCCACTTTCCTCCCCCTTGAGCCAGCGCTGACCCAAAGGGCAATCGTGACACAATCAGCCTCTCAGGTGGGTGGATGTCAAAGCAGCGCAAGAGTGAGGTCATGAAACCCATTTTACAGATGTGCAAGCTAGGGCATGGAGAGGCAAAGTCCCGAGGTACTTGAAAGAGGCAGGATGAGGGCTGCCCGTAGGCTGCATCTTTGGAGAGACAGGGATTTGCTTTTCCCGCATGTTTATTTTATAGCCAGCTCCTGTTACTTATCAAGACAGCCCCCGAGCGCCTTTTTCCTGAGTCACCACAGGTTCACATGCCAGCAGAACAGTTGCACGGAGGCTCCTGTGGCGTGCCCCAGATCATAAAACACTGCGAATAAATCCGCTAGCCTCAGCACTTTGCGGAGAGGTGCCCGGGATTCCTGCCCTGGCTTTTATTGTCCTGCTGGTCCGAGGCTCCTACAACAAAAGCCCCTGCCTCCAGCTTTTCTCCTGTGCACCCAGAGCAGCTCAGGAAAGCTGCTTCCCAGCTCTGGGAGGTCACAAGCTCCTCCTTGGCTTCCACAGGGCAGAGGTCCCAGACCTGCCCTGGGTGTGCTGGTGGCCCTCGCCCACCCCGCTGCCTGCACTGCCTGCTGAGGCACACCTCAGCGTGGCCACTAAGCCAGAGGACGGGGCCAGGGCACTGGCCCTGTCACTTCTCAGAGACACTCTGTTCTTATCCAGTCTGGTCCGTCCCTGCTGTGGACTGACCTAGGGTTGCAGAGCCTGTCCCTTCGGTCTCTCGTCATACCCTGCCTAATGGGAGACTGCAGCCTGGCAGTTAACATCAACCCCCGCCCTGGTGATGACACTGATTTCTGGACTCAGAGACAAGGTGTGTCCCTTTTTTCCTGGAAAACACCTGGCTGTTCAGCAAATACAGCCCATGGTAATGGCTGGTGATGGGGCAACATTAAGCCATTTAGTGAGTGATTCACCACGATCAGGCATTTTTCCTTTACTAGAGCTGTGCCCGAGAAGAGCTGAAGAAATGCTTGGCTACTGTCAGAAAATCTCAAGTTTGGAGCATCCTATCCTTAGAAAGGACAGGCTGTCATAAAAGCACCATTTTTTCAGCTGATTTCACAGGGAAAAGTTTCTATAATTGATTGCTCCTGTCTTCAGGGTCAGGTCATTTTGAGACCATGTCTACAAATCTTACACAGCAGGAAATTCAAGCAGCAGGTCACTCATGGATTGTGCTGTGCTCTGTCATGCCAGCGTGCTGCTCCCAGCCAAGGTCCATGCCGAGTGCATCCACTCACGGCCACCACAGTAAGGATTTCACTCCTCCCCATCATGCCCCAGCAGGGATCCGTCCCCCTGTGCTGTTCCTCCTTGTGCTGGGGGTCCACGCTGGAGGGGGGTCCCCAGATGAAAAGCTGAGTGGGTTGCAGGGCTGTGCTCTACCCCCAAGCCCAGCTGTGGGAAGGTGGCAGAGGGTGGGGTGTGGGTGCTGCTTGCACAGGGGGTTTAGGGCTGGATGTGGCCCCATGGTCACTAGCATCGGACCACCTGTGAGGGGGCAATGCTCTCTGTGTGGCTTTCTCCCCCAAGTGGACATGGCTTTTACGTTCCCTTCCTCTAGCAGAGTTCAGTGGCACATGATGCTCTGCCACAATGTATAATTCAAAACATCTATTTCCAGTGTCGTTATTTCCAGCTCCAGAGGTGGGAGATGGGGCACTGCTGCCTACTTCCAGCTCCAAGTAACTGGGGGCTTCCTTCAGAAGGACTGCAGGGTGGCAGGTCCTGCCATGACCCCCACAGCTCGTTCCACCCCTGATGAGACCTGTGAGCTGCAGCTGATGGTGCCCGTCAGGAGCTCTGTGCCTCTTCTGACCTTCCAGCTGTGGCTGGCAGTAACCCTGGGAAGAAAGTCTGAAGGCTTTGTGTGGGGGCAAGCCTGCAAATTGCACTCCCTTCCCACTGCCTCCCGAGAGCCCCCTGAGAGCCTGTTGCAGATGTCCTTCCTTTGGGAGGGATGCAATGACCTGGCCAGGGAACACCAAACCCTGAAACTAAGAAAGGATGGAAAACTGGAGAATTTCTGGGTGTCAGGTACCCCACGCCTGCTTTCCTCAGCTCTGGGGGTGAATTTGTGCAGAGCCAGAAGAGAGAAAAAGGCCTGAATTGAAGCTTAAAGCAAGAGGTAGATCTGGGGCTTGACACCAAACCTACCTGATTACATGAGCTGAAAAATAACTGACCAAGGTATTAAGTGGTTTCTTAGAAACGGACATTATCTAAAATAGTCCTATGGCTTGTTAATACCCATCGGCCCATGCATATTTTTCTGTAAGCCTTTTATCAAATGCAAGAAACAACCACAGAAGTCAATGCAGTGTACAGTGACACTTTTAAATGTCTTTGCTGCTGAACATTTCTTGTTTCTACACATCACATAGGGTTGGTGGTCTGCTTTTAAACTTCTATCTATCCTGGGAGTTTCCAGCTCATTTGCAGAAAACTCATTCTTATAGGCAATGAAATAAGAGAATTATCTTATCTTAGATGAAACAAAAAATCTCCAGGCTGATCTTTCTTTGCTGAACTAGAGAGACAGAAGCAATTGGTTTTGCTCAGCACTGTACAAGTGCCAAACTAGGCGTTTGCACAATAAATGGTCCCAGGAAATGCTTAGCTATGGATTTACATAATACACCAGAATGGCTCCAAAAGAAGCAAATAATACAAATCTTACAAACCACCTGAATACACATTTCCAAGACAAGCCTTAGCACATGCTCAGAAGCCTAAATGAGAGACTGTTTAAACTAACATTTAAAAAAAAAAAAAAAGTTTAAAAGAACAAGACAAAACCACAGAGAAAATTCACATACTATAAACTCCCTTAGCAAAGCTCCCCTGGGGTGGGAGTCTCGGGCTGCAGAAGCACAGTGAAAAGTCTGCAGCTTCCCCTGTGGGACGGTCCTCCATCCCACCGTTTGCCGTGCCTGGGGCACTAAACCTCTTCGGTGTGCCCCCATCCATTTTAAGTGAAGGGAGCAGCAGTTCTAGGATACACTCTACAGCTTTTACATACATGACTGCAGCAAAGGCTGTAGGAAGTGGATCGCGTTAAGATGAATATTTAATTTAATTTTTGCACCCAAATATACTGCGGAATTTTGCATCTAGGTTGTTTGCTGTGGGAGCAGGACCATCAGCCACCTCTAATGGGACACGAGGGAAAGCGTTAAGGAGAAGGCCAAGTTGCACAGCAGCACTACTGCACTGCTGACACTTTGGAGGAGGAACACCGGCTGTAGCAGCGCGAGCAGACATTGCAACGGATTTCCCACAGAGCCACATCTCTCTACCAGCACCAGAGCGAGCTGAGCTCACCCTAGGGTGTGTTATCACAGCGACAAGATGGTCCCTCTGAAGTCCCCCTTCAGCTTGCTGCGTGGGGCAGGCTGGCATCTGTGGGTATTCCATCAGGCCAGAAGGGATGTGCCATTTTGGAAAACGCAGCAAGTATTGCTGGCAAGAAGCAGCTTTTAGTGTGACAACATGCACTCAGCGATCAGACAGCTGAAGTTATCACATGGTGCAGTATCCAGCATTTTCTGACTTTACGTCTTAGAGGTACCCAGAGCCTGTGTTACTTTATACTCTCCTGGGGAATCAAAGAATGGTTCGGGTTGGAAGGGACCTTAAAGATAGTCTAGTTCCAACCCCCCTGCCATAGGCAGGGACACCTCCCACTAGAGCAGGTTGCTCAAAGCCCCATCCAGCCTGGCCTTGAACACTTCCACGGATGGGGCATCCACAACTTCTCCGGGCAACCCGTTCTAGTATCTCACCACCCTCAGAATAAAGAATTTCTTCCTTATATCTGATCTAAATCTACCCTCTTTCAGTTTGAAACCATTACCTCTTGTCCTATCACTACACTCTCTGATAAAGAGTTCCTCCCCATCTCTCCTGTAGGCCCCCTTGAGGTACTGGGAGCCTACTATAAGGTGTCTCTGGAGCCTTCTTTTCTCCAAGCTAACAACCCCAAACAAGTGGCATTATACAAATAAAATGTAATACTCTTGCTATATGCAAGCCCCAAACACCCACAAACCAGGCAGATGGACTACACTTGGACATAGAGATGAGCTTTTTAGTCATGCTCAAAGACTGCAACTGATTACTGAGCCCACAAAGAGATACAACCCTTGACTTAGTCTGGTATAGCACCCAGGATCGGCCTTAAATACTCTGGTGGGCTGCTGGGAGGGGCAGTGAGGGGAATGAAAGCTTCACAGGTAGCCTGTGGTGGGAGCAGAGGGTTGGTTCCAGCTGTGCTTGGGTCAGGGCTGGAGGATAAGCAAGAGGGAACTGGCCCATTTACAGGGACCACTCCCCTGGAGAGGCTCTTGCTCCTCACTTATTGTATGCAGTTGAAATGCAAAAACCTCGCAGGGCTCAGCTCTGCAGCTGCTCTGTGCAGTGCTGCCAGCCTGAGGAAAAGCTTCTGGCCTCTATGGTCCCATTTCCCCCCTCTGGGCAGGGATCAGGGCAGTGCAGCCCTGCTCCAGCCTCCCCAGCGCACCCCAGTTTTTGGGAAGGGTACCTCTGGGCCCTTTCCCTCACCCAGCGTGGCTGAGGAGCAGGGGCTGTGTCCAGGGGATGCACAGGCACCAAAGTCACACTGAACTTGTGTCCTGTGTGAGCCAGGATGTCACAGGAACGTGTTTGCTAATGCTGGCTTTTAAAAAAGTAAGTTAATCGATTTTTTTTCTTTAAAAAAAACCACACCCGAACTGCAAACCCACATTGTTTTTACTGTTAAAAACAATGTTCAGATTGGATATTAGGGAAAATTTTTACACTGAAAGGGTTATTAAGCATTAGAACAGGCTGCCCAGGGAAGTGGTTGAGGCACCATCCCTGGAAGTATTTAAAAGACAGGTTGACACAGTGCTTAATGACATGGTTTAGTGACAGTTTGTTATCAGAGTTGGGCTGATGGTTGGACTAGATGATCTTAAAGGCCCTTTCCAACCTAGACAATTCTATGATTTTACATTACCTAAGCAGACTAGGCAATTCCTTGCAGGTGCCAGCAGTTTGGAGAGGCACCTCAAGCAATGGTACAACTCCTCAGTTACTGAGCAGGTGAAGTCTCCCAGGGAAAGCACTGAAAAGGGCGTTGGGAGGCTAAATTTGTGGTCTGTGGTGATGCTCTATCACAATTACCCCATGTGAGCATGGCCAAGCCACCCAGCCAGCCTGTATCCCCTCCGCTCAGCAGCAGGGTGAGAGGGTACAGGCTCCCTGTTATTTCCCAGGGCTGTGTTGTGCGGCACTCAGCATGTGGTGAGGGACAGCATATACAAACTAAGGCAGAGAAAACCTAAACATTAGGCTCTCCAGGCCTTCACTGCCGGAGTCAACCTCGTCACTGCTCTCCGTCATCATCCAAAATTTCCATTGACGTCAGTGGATGCTCTGGGTGTGAAAGGCCTGCAGAGTCTGAAACTGTGCAGCGATCACTTGTGGATACCTTAAGCTTGGCCTGATGTGACCTGAACCATTTACTACTTTTTGGAATAGTCAAAATGAAACTTCCAGGAGAAGCTGGCTGGCTGGCCTCCTGTGAATTGGATTTTTGTAGCGGTTGGTACAGGCAGACAAAAAACTATGTAAGAATAAAATGCTTTTATAGTAGCTGGTGTCTCGGCTTCTGGAAATGGAGGGGTTTCGTATCTGTTAATTTAGAGGCAGAGTGCTCACAGGAGAGGGAATGGTGTTGTTGCGTCTTAGGAGAGGGAAGGAGGAAGACAAGGGGCAACACAAGGAGGAGAGAAATGTCTCAGTGGTAACACTGGCTACATAAACACCCTGAGAGAGACACTACTGAAACCCGTATGTATGTTGGAATATATATATAATGCACATACATACATACACTCACATGCATGTTTACTTTGGATCTTTATGCCTATGGATTCTCAGAAAGGCTCTGCAGGGAGATATGGTTCCAGCTGGGCAAAGCCCTGCCAGCCCATGGCCCTTCTCGCTGGCAATGCCAACCTTAGGATGTGTGCATAAACCATTGCTCAGTAAATCCTCACTCTGTAGCAGCATCAAGCTGTAATAAAGAAAACGAGGGAAATAAATCAACCTCACAGCCTAAATACTAATCATTCAGCACCGTGACAGGATACTGGGACAGCTGGGAACAGGAAGGAATGTGAGTCAGGAGATACCAAAAGAGACATCATCAACTTGGCAGCTAGTCAATGAAAAGAAAGAAAGTTATACAAAAAAAGAAAGCCGAGAACTCGCTGACATAACAGAGAAGCTGACATTTACGACGCACAAATTGCCCCTAGATGCATTAAATAAACTGGGATATAGAAAGGAAATAATCTTTTCTAAATACTTGTATTTGTGGTCATTTTTAGAGAACCTTGTATCAAGAACAGGTGAATCTTTTCTGTTTGAAGTTTGTTTGCCTTTTTAATTGCACTGCTGATGTCCATTTAACAAAAAACCAGAGCACTCTGTCCTGTACTCCCTTACTTTCTGTCCTTCAGCAATGTCATCCCAAGCACAGTGGCGCAGCAGGGAGGGGAGCGGGTCCTGGAGAAGCCATGGAAGTGGAGTGAGGAGGTCTTGATACACTGTGATGGGAGTAGATGCTACCCTCCTCCCAGAGCTGGATTTAATAATACCCTTCAGAGTGTAGCAATCTCTGAAAAGCAGTGTGTGAGAGATTGAAGAACTCAGCAGTCTTACGTCACATGAAGCGAAGGAGTACAGCTGATGAGTATGGTGCCAAAAGGGTGGTGTTATAAAATATGGTGTACAGCACTTCTGAGATTCATATTTCCAAACAGTTTTACTTGTTTTGACCTTTCTCCCAACAGGCTAGTCCTTCAGAAAGCTTGTTCTATGACATGTTGCTGACTGCATTAATTTTGTGCAAGCCCTGGTAAAACCAGAGTGATATGTAACACAAACTGAACAGCTTCTGTGTTACTGCAACATTTAGGGTCTCTCAAGTGGTATACAATAACTGAGAATGGCTTGGAAATCAATTACCTGCTGTCCAAGAGAAACACGTAATTTTTGGCTCCCTGTATGAGCACTTTCTTGTTTGAACAGTGAAAAGGCAAAGTCAAAAATACTGATGCCCACTGTGTTTTTAGAGAAGGACTGGATAGCACAGAAATGGAGCCATAGCAGCTGGAACTCCAAGTGACTGGGCTCATGAAGAATTAGGTAGATACAGCTCCAGTAAAGAGCTGTGTGGTTTGGGACTTTGAGGACATGTTCTACAAATGTTGGTCAAAAAGTTGTAAATTTTTATTTTCGTTCCATTTGCAGTGAAACAAAATGCTTATCTGCTGAAACAGAAGCGTCTGAAGAAGGGTACAGGTTAAAAAACTTACAAAAAATACTGAAAGAGGTTTTGAAATTGTTCTTTTTGAACATTTTAAGTGAAATCTGTCTTTTTAATTAAAAATGAGTATTCTCTAAGTCTATAGTGGAAAATAATGTAAGTGATCCAAATCAGCAGAAAGTATTAAAAAAAAATAGGCAAGAAAATATTTTAGTTGAAAGGTGGTTTTATTTTCATTTCCCATGTTTCGATGGATGTTCTTGGATTTCACCTTTCATCCACTTGGAACAAGATTTGTTCTGAAATTTCAAAATGCCTCCTGGAAAAAGAAAATTGCCTCCCCAGTCTATTAATGACCCTTGATACTATCCCTTAACAACTCTTCAGTGTGACTGCATAAAAGGCACTGCTGACCCAGGCTTCATAGCCAACAAAGAACTATGTCTTGAGGTAGGAGAGTTGTCCCTCCATAGCCTTACAATACACTTTATAGTTATCTTCAGAAATAAGACCTATAGGAGGAAATATTACAAGAAACCACAAACTTAACTCTGCTAGAGAGATCACGCACATGCCAGTTTAGGAGCCTTGTCTCTCCCTGCCTTTCAGAGTTACAAAGAAGTCTGTAAAATTACAGGCAGCATTACACGAGGATCTTATGTAAAAGCAGAGCTTTCTCTGAAGACTCAAGACATGGATTACAGAGCATCAACTTATTTTTCTTTCTGAGGACCAGCGGCAGGTCCAGGAGATGGATGCAAGCCACATTTGTCTTTCAGTTTTCTTGTACTCTGAGGGACCTATATCCTCATAGTTCTCTCAACCCTTGCCTCTCCTCTGCTGAAGCCAGCAGCCTCCGTTTCCAAAGGAGCTACGGCCCCTTCTCTTCCTGAAAACTGTGTCATTTGCATGGGAGAAAGGGCTGCCTATGGGCTGGATATGTGCAGGGAGTAAAAAGGTGTCTCCAGAGATCTGCCATTTGCAGCCACGTGTCCATACGCATCTCCTCTGGGATGGGGCCAGTGAGAGAGGAGAGCTACGAAGCAGTCCATTAGATAGCAACAGATGCAGATGCCCCCCAGCTGTGCAGGAATGACAAACTCCAGCAGAGCCTTGCCTGCTGATGCTGATGTGAACTTGGGGTCCAGAAGCCAGAGAAATAGCAAACAATTACCCTAGATTCAAAGAGCTGCAGTCACCCTGCTATGCCCATTGTTGTACTGGACAGATCAGGTCTTTAAAACTGGTGTCAGCTGCCAAGGCTATTAAATCTTATGCTCCTCTGAATTCCACAATGGTGTAGCTCTGTTTGCCTCCCCAGTTTCTACTGGAAGTGTGGAGTGGCACACATGTGGGTCACCCTTGTGCCCCCACTGTCGGCTATTAGAGCAGCCACATTTGGTGTCGACTTTTCTTCTAGCTGCTGTCAATATCCTACTCTGAACTTTTCAGCCAACATCCTCATTAGAGACAAAATAAGAACATAAATACCTAATGGGGTTATTAACCCTCAATCGCTTCATTCAGAATGAAGTAAAGCAAGCGTGATATTAAAAAGAAGAGAGAAGAAACATAACGGGAGAGAGAGATCAGATAGAAATTGATTCATTCTACAAGTAAACAAAGAGATTATGGCACTAAGGTGATTATGCTGCTTAGAGGTTCGAAGAAAATGAGATTTGAAGTCCCTGGAAAGATCAAAAATGAGAAGAGTGGTGAGAGACAGTCAGGAATTGAAGGAAGCAGAACTTAAGGAGGTTTTAGATTTGCCAAATTTGAAAAACAGTCTCAAAGTTGAGATGGTGGAGCAAAAAGTGCTTGTGAATAAAAATTGCTGGAAGCCATGAGCATCCCTCTGAATGGGACACTAGCTATTATTTTTTATGTGTTTGGATGGGATACTGTAGCAGTCCTTCGGAGGCCAGAAAGAAATTTGCTTTGAATCTGAACTCTTCCACAGATAGTGTGCTTCAGAGAGCTGATCTCTGTGTGTTTTAAAAATGTTAAATTATTTATATGAAATATTTCGTATTTTTAAGGTTTTACTCTTACTCAATAAGAGATGGTGGAGCATTAAAAATCTCTGGTCGGTGTCTGGTGCCACAGAATTAGGAAAATACAAAGCAATAGGGTCTTGTCATTACCATGCATGTGTGGGGGGAATGTCAGTGTGGTTTGGATCAGGCTGTTACAGCACACACTGCTTTCCTTCTCAGTGACATTTTTTATGTACTTGTTCTTTTTCTTTTATATTTTTATTGCCTACTAAACGGTTTCTTTTGGCTCTGCTTTTTGCGATCCTCAGTGCAAAGAAAACAGTTCTGTTTGGAGAAGCACTTTGAAAACTGCCCTGATGAGGAGCGAGCTGGTGCCTCGTTAGCATCTAATGCACCACCCTGATCTTGGCCGTGAATTCACAAATTAGGCTTTCAACCCAGTCGTCACTGAAGGTACCGATTTACTGTGAAAGACTGGTAACCAGAAAGGAGCCCTTATCTGCAACAGTAGTAACACCGGAACTCTTTGGAAAAAAGAGGCGTAACTCCTGAGTTAATGAATTGGGAAACCCATCTGCTGGTCCACCTGGTGCACTCCTGTCTTCAGCATCAAAATTATTGAAATAATAATACAGTGTAAGCCTTCCCCTTTGCCCTGTCTGTGTGTGTGAGATGCATTCACTCAGGATTCCAGGATGGACCTGGACCACACAGGAATTACCAGCCTTGGGTCCAGCTAAGCCCTGTCCCGTCTCCAGCAGCTGCCAGCAGTGGAGGCGCTGGGGACACGGCACACATGAAGAAGTCCTTCCCCTGCAACATCCTGCCACTTTCTTGTCTTTCTCTCCCTGTTCTTCTGCTTCATCCACCTTGGATGCATTAGCAGTGCACCCTCACTCAGCCTGTAAGACAAGTGTAGCTCCCCGCAGTTCAGGAGCCATGAGAATAAATTGCCATTTCATTAATTAAAGTGCTCTGAACAGCCTAAGGTGTAAATGCAGAGCCAAAGTACAGCTCTATTGTAATTAAGAGAATGAGACAAACCACTGTGATAAACTCCTGATCATCTGCTCAGCTCAGCTTGGACTTTACCAGCCTTGGGGAGCGTGCTGCATGTGCCCAGTCTGCCATCCAGCCCTGTCAAGTTGAGCACCTCTTCCCGTGACAAGAAACCATCCATACTATCCATACTGGGTGCCATGATGGTGCCAGGATTCACTAGGAGTACATCTCTGGAGAGAAAACAGGATCACTACTTTCTGGGAACTAGCAGAGCAGACAGAGAAAGGGTCAGGATTATCTGGAGTGGAGATACACTGTCTGACGAGAGCACCTGGAAGACTTGTGAGACGTTTAAGTGGCAGAGACTGACTGCTGACAGTAAACTTGAGGTGACTCAGGAACACAGTATCTGGATTTGTCTCAGAAATGTGACTGTGACACTTGAAACTGCCAAATGAAAATGACAGCTTTTAACCTGGACTTCCCTTAATCGCGCATTTCATGCTAGAAATGTTCTGACCATTATCTGCTTCTGTGTTTATTACATTTTGATGTGCCTCTGGTAATGGCTTTAATAAAGTGTCTGGAATAGAGCCTGTTAAAAGAGTTTTCTTACATTTAGATGTTCAGATACCATGTGATTGACTGTAGCACAGACGAATGTCCTTTTATGATAGAGGATTTCTAAAATAAAATGTAAGGATATCAGGAAAGACCCTCACCTGCTATAACCCGATGTAAGAGTTTTTACAAAAGTAATTTTGGTTCTTTGACTATTTTTCACTATAGGAATACAGCTCCTTTTAATCTAGATCAGCAAAGCGTGCCGCACATCCATTTTTATGGCACTCACTTTTGGCTGAGATGAGATAGCTCTGTGACATACAGCTGCAGTTTACGGCATCTCCCTGGATTTAATGGGCAGAGGGAGTCACAGGGAGTGTGGGACTGTGATCTTCTGAGCGAGACAGTAAGGGCTGTGCAACGAGCCTCCCTCCTGCTTGCTGGTTCTGAAAGCCGAGCTGTAGCGAGGAGAGCCAAGTATTTGCCAAATACGAAATTACCGGGTTCATTTGTCTTCCACCTTCCACTCCTGTGACATGCTTATTCCTTCCTTCATTTTGGAAAATGACCTTGTGATCCTTACTTCCAGGATCACGCTCTGCTTCCAGAGCAGCTGCACAGACAGCAGTGAAAAATCTGTTCCCTGCTGTTAGAGGGCAAATGCACCGTTAGGGCAAAAAGTGTGGGGTGTCCTTGCATCAAGAGTAAGCTCCTGCTGAAACCGTGCCACCTAGGACAGAAGTGGACTTTATCTAGCTATGATTAATGCCTGCCTTGTGGGCATGACTGCTCTGTCTTTTTTTTTTTTTTTTAATAACAGATTTATAAAGCCTGTGACTTAGACTATAATTGTAAAATGGCTTTTCTGGCCCTCTCCCAGATCTGTGGCTCCAGAGGCCAATATCAGAATGTGCTACATAATTTGGAGCGGATACCCTTTGGTTGCAGTTATGGTCAGTGCAATTGCAGCCACGTACAATGGATTGCCTGGGAAATGAAAATGGTTGGGTTTGTAGCAGAAAGCACGCGAGGAGGAGGAACAGGGCTGCTCTGAGAACGGTTAAAAGCAGAGGAGAGGAGCATAGTTAGTTGGCCTGTTTCAGTGTGCCTGTGAATCCTTACACATGCATAGCAGGGGGTGTTGAAAAATTTAACAGAATTACTGCTGGGGATGTATCACAGCCTACATATTCTGTAAGTGCTTTTCTCAGTTCAGACATAGATTAATTTAACCAGATAACTTGTCAGTGTTATCTCAAAAGCAGGTTTCCATCTTTCTAAGACTTAAGATTTCTTTCAACCTTGGATGTCATAAAAGTCTTTTGGTTAAGCCAGCCCAGCCATGCTGGGCTCAGTGCTGCAAGCCTTCTGGGAGAGCTTCACAGTGACCCTGGTCATTTGCCTGCTGCTCACACAGGGCGTCCTCTTTCACTGGCAAATATAGGCTCTGGGCATCTTATGTTATGTTCTGACATGAATGGGGCGAGATTGCAACACTATGTCGGCAGAAAGCAGATCTTTGGCAAAAAAGGAAACAGGCCTTTAGAAAATCCTGGGTTTATCCTCATCTATAAGGACATTTGTAGGTATTTTCCTTCATGTTCATCTGCCAGGTTGTGCTACTGTATCACATGCTGTGTTCCTCAGCTTCATGGCGAGGTCCGTGAAGGGGTGACAAAAGCACTCCCCCAGTGTCCTCATGCTTCTGCCCGACTTTCCCTCGGCAGGTACCGTGGGACCAGACCCCTCAACCACAGAGCCCCAAACAGCAGCTGCAGAAGTCAGCACTCATCACCAGTTAAATGAAAAATAGCTGATTTTAGCAGACGTGTGCCTCAACCTCAACTGCAGGCTCTGTGGCACAGGCGCTGCGCTTGTTTCCCTGTTGGAAAAGCACCTAGCGCAAGCAGCTGGAGCAGACCAGGATTTGTTGGATGCTAATTTCATACAAATATTAAGTGATAATGATACTTACATGGCTGTGTGAGCTAGGCAAAGGAGACACAGGCTTAGATAATGGAGATTTAATCTAGCATGCATGCTAGAAGAGGAAGGGAATTAGAAGTCAATAAACAGCAAACAAAAATACATGAATGAAAAGTTCAGCAAGGAAAATGTGTATGGACTTGAGTTAAGGCAGTGCCAAGCATGGGGGAAAGAATACAACAAAGATGATGATTAAGGCTAAGTCTCCTTATTGCTTATGGCATCTGAAAAACGTGTACGATGATGGATGTGTTAATTAGCTCACTGCATCTCAGTAGCTGAAATAGTTGGTAGGTAGGTGGGCCGAGCCATAAACCAAAACATTCCCAGCATGTGAGAGAGACTGAGCAGCAGCATCAAGATTAGATGGGAGAAGGGAACAAACAATGTCAGTTGCCCAACAGGAAAACATGCAGTACTACTGAAGATACATAGTGGAAAAAAATCCACGTAATAATTCTTGCTTTTTGGTTTTGATGTGAACTTTATTTTACTGCTATGCTCATTCAAAAAAAAAAAAATATTTAACCTTTTCTCTTCAGGATCAATAGCACATGTAACAACAAGGATGAATATACTAAATTTAGCATGCATGGTCAATGCAATCTTAAAAGAGAGTTTTCCCTAATTATAGAGTATAATCTGCGAAATAAAAAATAAACTATTATTGTACTAACTCCCCATATCCATGTTTACTCCGGGTCACTGCCAGAATGGAGTAATTGTGTTTTATGTGAGGCTGTTATTAAAACTTAGAGCATCCCCAGAGATCTTTGAAAATTGAGGTTTACATGTGTTAGGAAATGGCTTGCAATCACATTTAATGTATACATAAATCATCCTAGAAAGTAAACCAACAGAGACAAATGATTTGGTGTTGATAAGATTCATTACATTTCTCATGAAGATAATATAAAAAGAATTTGACAAAAAATCCATAGACAGCACAAATGAGCAAGCTCCAAGGAGTTACTGGATTTCTTCACCTTCACACTAAAATCCTAGGAGGATCATATCAAATTAAAACATAAATTCACATACAGGTGCCTAATGCACTGACTTTTCCAGTGGGCTGAAGACTGTCACCACCTACTGATTTCAGAAGGAATTGAGTGATCAAATTTGGATTTTAAAATAGAAGTAGGAAGGTTAAGCACGGTGTCTCTGGCACAAGGCATCAGCCATGGTGGGATTCCAGCCCAGGAGAGTTGCAAAACCTTGCTGAAGGGGAGTTTTGCATTTTGGAAATGAGGACATTATCTGCATATGGCTGTGGAGGAAGGAGCACTTACCATAAGCTAAGGATTTTTTTTAAATTTGTAGGTGTATGGAGAATGAAGAGGGCTGTCGAGGGCCATTGTTTTATACCGAACATGAGTGGGATGGCAAACGGTGTAAATGGAGGTGAAAGCCGCCCGTCCCACAGCCTGATCCCCCCGCACAGCCAGGGTCTGCCTTGGGTGAGGACAGCCTGGGGTGACACTGGGGGGACGATGACAAGCCAGCTGGGGCAACCTGTGCCGCAGGCACCGCCGTGCTTGTGGGCAGGAGAGTGCCCCCCTCTCAGGGCTCCAGCTCTGTTCTTTGGAGGGGGAAGGGATTTTTGGAGCAGCGCTTGCAGACAGATGCTTGAGAATAAGCAGCCTTCCTGCTGCGAGAAGGCAGGTGTCCGCTCCCTCAGCAAACAAGCTGGGGCCTGATCCTGGAGACTCTGCTCTCCCACTGAGACCCACAGGGAAAGACACAGGCTGTGCAACTGGATTTTTCCACCCCAGTCAAGGGCATGTCCCCACATTTACCCTAGAGCTAGAGATCACAAAATATGTGGCTTCATTTTCCTTTCCTTTTCAACAGCTCCTGATCTGCAGGACACTGTATGAAGGCTGTCAAAAGTAAAACCGCCTGTTACCCCTCTAGGACATCCCTGCTCAGCGTATCTATTCAAAGGGTGCATGTATACACGCACACATATACATACGTACACAGCCATGAGGAGACATTTCCAACAGTTTTCACTAATGGTTCACCAGTCCTTCCAGCCAAGCCGTTACAGTTTCACCACAGTCTTTAGTTAAGACTAGAGAATCCAGCAGCAGGACCTCAAAAATGCTACCCAAAATATCCTGATGCCTCACGGAGTCTCAGTAACAAGAGTCATTTGGAGTCACGGTGTCCTGCAATATCCCTATCCCCCCCCATCCCCAATGTACACAATGCGAAATCTGTTTCGTTTTACTGTAACTGTGCACCAGGTAAATTGTGTTAAATTTGGCTCTGTCAATACCCCACCTACACAACTAGGATAAAGAACCTCAGTGGCTGGGCTCAGCCCTTTCTGAAAACTTAAAGCTCTGTGATGAAACTGAGAGAGAGACGCTACTCAACAAGCTTAAACCCTTGAGAGAGAGAAAAAAAATATGTACTGAACATTAGTTCATATTGCTACTAATTTTAGTGTCACATCTGCATTTCTTTTCAGATTGTTTCCCAGGAAGAGTGACAAGAGCAACAGTGTGGTTTCAGCCTCTGACATGAAACTATCTATTCAGAAACCTGGTGAAGGCAATGCCTGTTTTGCTGCCCTACTGCCTCCTGGATCCCCAGCAGCAAGAGTGCCGCTCCCCCGGCAGAGCACTGTTAGAGCAGCAAAGGGATCTGAAGGATCTCACTGACGCAGGGGGACAAAGCACCTCCGAGGTGCACAGGGCTCTAGGTGGCTGGGGACGCCAGGTTAGTTATCTCCTAGGGTTGCTGGCTACTTTCCCAGTGCTGGGAAGCTACTCAGCTTTGCCATGCCCGTGCTGGGGCTGCCCCAGAGGTACAGCCTGCTGAAATCTCCCTACAGAGCCAAGGATTTATGAGCTGAAGGTCTTCAGGGTGAGCTGACCGCGAGGCAGGCGGGTGGCTCTTTGGCTGAAATGATCCCATAGCAGGAATGGCAGCTCCAGCTCATGCAGAAAGACCAGGGGCTTGCAGTAGCAGAAAGCAGGTGATCCTGTCATCTAGCTGGAAACGTTTTCCATCCCATTGTACCTCATTCGTGCTGGTTTATTTAGTAGTGCTGGGTGAGAATGAGCAGCACTAGTCACTGCACAAGAGCATGGGGGAGGCACAAGATGTGTTGCAAAGACTTTAAGGCAGCTACTAGGAATCAGGTGGGCATACTGAGGATGACAGGGACATCAGCATGATTTGTATCAAGCCTTATGGAAAAATCAATTCATTCATTCTCGGAGAAGCGTAAGATAACAAAGGTGCATCAACAAATCTTGTCTGGTCAGTGCTGTTTGTGTCTTTAGTTGCCAGGAAAAGGGAGTGCACCAGAACACGGGAGAGGTTACAAACTGCATCCCCGTGGAGGAGGGATGGACCAGGTAAGCATGCACTTGAACCAGGACAGGTCTTTCAGCTGTCTGCATGTTGTCAAGCACTGAGTGACTGTGTTCAAAGCCTTAGGTGAGCTGAGTCCGTGCTAATGAGCTTATCTGCAGGAGCCTGTTAGATCAGCCACGATAAATCTAATTAATATAGGTTTGCATCTCACCTGCTGCTGCCAGTCCTGCAATACCCTTGGTGTGCTTGTGAGGATGAATCTGCTCACACTTTACCTCTGTGAGCGAAGAGAGGCACCTGAGGAGGCGAAGTGTCTGCTGGAAACCACATGTAGATGTTTATGCCTGTTGCAGGATGGGGCATATATCTCAGCCTTTTGTGGATCTGACCCCAGGACAAGCCCTGCCCCTCAGGAAGGAGGACCATTCAGCATCGCTGAAAATCAGTGCCAGCACCGCCAAACACCAGTAATTTAGTTAAATTATTGATTAAAAATACAGAAAATAACACTAGCAAGGAATCGGTGGGGTTTGGCAATTAATTATTTCAATTTGGTTCATAAATGTTGCTGGGGAGCTGGGAGCCAATTTCAGGTGACTTACACAGGTCCAGATTCTTACTGTCACCGACTCCAGAACTGCGCCAACATGAGGTATTTTTGGTTTGAAAAGAGTGTAAATGAATGGAGAGTTTGGCTCGTGGGGTGAGGACTGGATAACATGATGACAGAAGGGCTTTATAAACATTTATTATTCAAAATCTCTTCTGCAAACGCAAACACGCCTAGGCAATTATCTCACTTTAGCTGCAGATGGGCAATTTTGATGCAATTATTATGCACCTTCAGTACTACAAAGCTTTCAGTGCCATTCCTTTTGAAAACGTCTGAATTCAACAGAATGACAAAACTAATGAACTATTGCATCTTTTTCCTGTCAGCTGCACAACATCTAGTAGGTGCCATCAGCACGCTTCGTGCGGAGGAGCTGTGTGGCCATGGCTGTTAGCCCAAAGGCACGCAAACGCCAAACGCCCGCTGAAGGCAAACTCATCTGTCGCCTTCAGTAGCCCCGTTACTTGAGGAAGGATGATTTGCTATTGCACCTTGGGATTGTGACATCACATTGATTCCAGGATGCCATTTGTCACCCCTCTTTCAAATTTCCCTAATGATATCTTTCTCCATGGTTATTTACTGTTCTGTGCTAGACAAAGGCTTTTTGGGTAATGAGACTCCAGATACCAGCAGCGTAATAGTGGAAAGTGTCTGAAGCCACACTGACGAAGAGAACAGTTTGTTTTTAGCACAATTGCTATGGAGGAAACACACTTGTCTCCAGTTTCTCGAAAATACTTGTCTCTGGTTTCTTGCAGCAAACATATCCGGGAAGCCAGCTGTTATTATTTTTTTTTTATAGTCCTTAAAACAAAACAAAGTTCAAGAAATACAAAGCAGCAGACAACATTTTGCAACTTGCCAGCCAAAAGTAAGGCCACAATTAACTATACATATAACTGGTAAGATTTTCAAGAGGAATGTCCTTATTGTGACTCCTATTTACCTAAAAAGAAAGCCAATTTGATGCTCACTTTTGAAAGGATCCCAAGAAAACACCTTTAACAGTTTGGTAAATTTTATTTGTACATTCATTCATGTTAGGAAACGAATCTGCTAATGTGTGAAATAGCTGTTGCTGGTATGTTCAAATCTTCCCTGGATACTCCCGAGTGATTTGTCTGGACCCCTGTAACTTGGATGGCTCTGTGGCTGCTGAGCTCTGGAACATCCCACGCTAAGAACCTGCAGCCAGCCCCAGGACTCAACACATTAGCAATACTACACTAGGCATGCTCTCCATCAAAATCCTGTAGGATTTACTGCTTTAGCTTAGCTCATGGAAGAGCTAAAATAACTATCTAGCTCATGTGAGTGTTACATTCTAGCAGAACTCACATAATCTGCTCCCACAACAGGCCACATTTGCCCCACCATCTCCCATTCCCAAGGATGCACTAACCACTCATTCAGGCTCCTCTTGTTTTTCAGACTCCTGACAGCTCAGCTGCTCACCGTTAGAAAGCTCTTCCCTTGTTTCAAACACCTCACTCACTCTGTTTGATGCCACTTAGCTCTTTCCTCACCTTCTCCAAGCCATGCATGATTTAGCTGACCTTTATCGTATCCCCCTACAGTTATCCCTTTCACATGATGAAGAGTAAAAGCCACATGGAACTTGGTAAGGCAGAAAGTAACAGCATTATAGGAATTACCTGGAACTACAAAAAAGCACAGTTGTTTAAGTTGTTTCAAAAATCCATGAAATCGATAGAGCTCTCCGTTAAATGCTGTAAGACTTTCAGAGGGTTGGTCTTAATTGCTAAAAATTTTATGAGCAAGTGCATGTCTGCAGGTACGTTAATGGAAGGCAGCTGACCATTTGTCTGTGTGTCACTGTATCCTCTATAGGATACTATTTTTCAAGATTAAGTTTTTCTACTTCAGTTCTTCAGAATCAAAAGAAACTTTTTTAAAAATAATGTGGGGGAATAGGGTGAATTTCAGCCTGGTTAAAGCCCGAGTTTCCCTCTGAAAGAAGGAAAGATGAAACGTGTTGAAGTAGTTATTAACTTGATACTTTTAATATTCACCAAGCCAGACCCTTCTCTGACAGAAATCAGCATGCTGTTATGGAACTCAGGGGAGCTGTGCCAGCTAAGGTCAAGTGCTGACTGGACCCATCACATTTAATATAGAGAACTTAATGAAATACTGAAAATGATAGGTGAAAATTTGTTTGATTATTAAAAATAAGCTAAGCAGAAACACTTTGTAGTGGGTTAATACCTTTTTTTTTTTAAATGTCAAGGTTAATTAAAAATAAATCAAATCCTGAGGGTTTGAATCAACGTGTTCTTGCCTGAGGACAGAGAAATACTTAAACTCTGGCAAAAAGGGGCAAACAGCAACAGAACGTGTATCTGCTGCTGGTACGCAGATACGTAATGGGTACGTGTAATTTAGCGGTATCTAGAGACAGCACATGAAGAGATGCCATAAAGTACACATACATTTCAATAATAATAGCTATGTCTCATTCAGTGTCTGCAGATCACTAATCATTAACAAAATAAAAAAGAAGATATGAGCTGAGCCCAGGTCCCCAGCAGCCAAAATTACTCCATGTTTCTATGACCTGATGTCACCAGAATATCATGGTGAGGTGGTCTAACAAGAGCCCCATTTGTTAGATGGTGAAATTATCAGACAGCTTTATAGAGCTGTAGCTTCATTTTTATTCTAGGTACTATTCAGAGGTACTGAAGTAGAGGTGCGGTGCAATTCTTGCTATTTTCTAGTGTGCTATTTAATAGGAGAATTTTTCATAGCAGAAGAATTATCTTTCTGTACTTGGAAATCTATATGCACCCAGCTGAAAGCATAATAAGCCAGACTAGTGAAGAAACTGGTAGGTTCAGTGCAGAAAAAGCAAGATACATTTTTTCAGTTGGCCTGGACAGCCTCTACAACAGAGACAGTGATAAGAATTAAAAAAAAAAAAAACCCCACAACAAAAAACCAACCCACAGTATTTTGGTGAAGCAAAACAGTTTTTAGATGCGATGCAAGTGCAAATGCCAGATGACAACAGGGAAGTTTTCAAAGGTACGAAGGAAACATTGCAGCAGTCTCTTAAGTGCTTATGAAATCAGCAGCTTCAGTAAATGAATAACAGCCCTCCAGCCCCAAAGAGAAGGAACATGATTTAAAAACCAAGAAACCACGAGCAACCAACACCAGCTTCACACGGGGAAGAGAAAAGGCTGAAGACAAGAGGCCCAAATAATATGGCAATAACCATACAGCCATAAAGTAAATCAGGCTCTTTCCTTTAAACTTGCTGAGCTTTAGCCCTGACCCCAGAGACTGACAAACAGACCAACAGGGGGATTGCTTCTTTTCTACAGCTAGGCTGAAAAGAAGCGATCTTCCCTAACTGCTACCCAAAGCAGGCAAACAAGATAAAAAAAAACCACCCAGATTTTGTTTGTCTTCTCCATTTTGGATTGGATTCTCTGTCAGAAAGCTACCACTTGGAAAGCTGTTTTAGCACTGGAAAACACAGAAATGGTTGTACATGGGTGTGTGAGTACATATATGAACCTGTCTGCCCATCAGCTCTTATCTTACCATTGTTTACCTCCGAAAAACCCTATGGATGTTCACAGACACCATTATGTGGCCACTTGACAGGGTTTTCCAATTTATGATGCCCTGTTCACATACCTATGTTGCTACCACCCTTCACCTTGGGTTATTTCTCCGTTTTTACCAGCTATAGCTCTGATTAACAAGCAAGTCTGGCCAGCTCCCGCAGACCTGCACTGAACAGGATCTTCAGCTAGGTACTTGTGCATTTATATGAGGCTGCCTTTTCATACAAACACAAACAATCCTGGGAAATCTGGACACGGTCCATAACCACTAGGCAGCTGGACAAAAAGGTTTTTTCCACTTCTGTAGTACTGCCAGCCTCCGACACTTCTCACTGTATCATCCATCTTTATTGAGAGCTGTTAATTATAGCTACGAAGCCTGTTACCATACAGGCACTTTCCTTTTTTAAAGCAGCTTTAAAGGTAGCTGCCTTCAAGATATTTTGACACAGATCTGGGATGAAAGAAAAATATGCAGAATTCCTTCTCACTCCCTCCTGAGTTTTGTTGCTGTTTATGTTGCTGTTGTAAACAACATGGGAGAACCTGTCTAGGATAGTCCACATTTAATGAGTTTGTGCACTGGGTGTCAAGATACTTGATACGATGACCGAGGTAAAACGTTTCCTGCAAAAGGACCAGCTATGAATTCTGTCTTCCTTCATGGTATGATGACTGGAAAAACAGCATATCCGTGCTCACCTCAGCTTTCTGCTTCTTTCCCCACACAGTAAACATGACCGCACACTCTCTTCCCAGTCCTTTTTTACCTCTGCCAGCCATAAAATGCAGCCAAGTTTCTGTTTGTGTGTGCAGGTCATGCCCGGAGGCAGAGAAAGGAGGAGGTGACCCCTGAGGTCCCTTCAACCTGACTTCTTTGTTTCCATGGTCTCAGTCAGTGCAGAGGGATCAGCAGAGGTAGGATCAGTATAGGTAGATTTGCTCTTGAGGTCTCCTGGGAAAAGCCTCTGCAGCATGGAAGCTCGGCAGCTACTAACCAGAGCAAGAGCCAGTTAATGAAGTGGAGTTTAACCAGAGATCATTCAGTGCTGCAAAACACCACATTTTTCCCCAGGAAAAGCCATTTGTAAATACATTGTTCCGTAGCACATGCTCCGTCTGCAGGTAAAAAGAACAATTACTTCTCTCTCTAGTCCTTGCCTCAAGCACCGTTACCTCATAGGAGTCATATAATGTAATTATTTTAGAGCATCTGTTCAAGCCACAGCAGAGAAGACAAAAGTAATGGAACAAGACAAAATTACAGGACACCGCTAAATTCAATCATCCTTGGAATGATTTTGCGAACCAGGCTCAAGATTAAAAAACATGCGTTTCTCCTGATCAGGTAGTACCCAATTTTCATTCTTGATTAGCATTCCAAAAGGTCCAAAAGCCCAGAAGAGGTGATCCTCAACAGATAAAGGATCTTCAGATTAAGGGAAAGCTTTTCACCAGGCATGAACGTTAAGCTGTTTCTAGAACATCATGGTCTGAAATACATATGCAATTCCCAAGAGTAAACTGGGAGGCTAAATTAGAAGGAACTGGTTTACTAAAGAAGGAACCACAACCGTTTTCTCTCAGAAGCTCAGGCACAGAAGCTCTCAAAGGCAGTGTTAGCTACCTGAATAGAAAGAATTAGCGAACTAGTCAAACAGAAGTTTAAAGAAATTCTCTTAAAGGTGTTTTCAGGAGATGTAAAATCTGGGGTAGATTTAGAAAGGGAGATAAGCATGTAAATACCACCTTATGTGCCTGAGACCCACATGCAGGCTTTCCATTATGAGAGCTGCCTCCAGAGAAGTTAGGACTCAGGCATTAATTTTGGGGCATTCTGCCAGCCACTCACATCATCAGCCCAATGTAGGTACCAAGCTCCCATACCATGCATCTGAGGAACAGAAAAACTACCACCTTGAACATGGATCTGGGAGCAGTTCTTTAAGCTTTCTGATGGAAAACATCAAGAGGGAGTGCCACCTCAAGTCTAGTTAGGCACTAACTCCCACTAACAGCTAAAGTTTTGCAAACAGACTTTCTCTTCCACCTCAGCCTTTCCTGCTGTTCACCTTACATGCCTCATGTTTGTGTCTCCTCTGTAGGTGTTTGCTCTCCCCATGTGTTTTAGGAGGAAACTGGGCATTCAGCTCCGAGCTGGTAGTGCTGGAATATACAGTGGGGCACTGAGGAGCTGGCTGTGGCAAATTTCTTTGCTGATCTAACCCCTGGTACTGTCTTCAGCGTGTAGAAAAGAATAACACGAGCAGGAAGCTACTCTAGATCTGGTGGACCACCTATTTTCTCAACAACAGGCAGACTGTAGAGCATATTTTTGACAGCTGGCTTAGAAATTTTTTTTTCAGGAGCCACAAAGAGCAGGAAACCCCGACACTAATCTTTAATCACCTAAGAAAACAAGGAAGCAGCTGAAATGACAATTTAGGTGATAGTCTGGCAATAATGTAGCATAGCTGCACTATGTCAAGGCAGCAGCAAGGAGGGACCTCCAGAACTCCCTTGTGGGATAATGCATCCCTAGCCCACATCCCACAAGGACACACTTTCCTTCTCAAAAGGAAAGAGACAGCAGCTATCACAGGTTTCCTCAGGAAGAGGTAATTACTTAACTTGGAGAAGCAGAAGCCAACATCAGCATCACCCTGAGCTCTGAGGCTTGGGCTTCATCTGAGCTAAGCCCAAACGAAAGCTCCATGGCCCTGGCTTGATGCCAAACACGCAGCAGGCTGGGTATCGGACAGGTGCCCACCACCACTGCCCCTACCACAAACACCACATGGTTCCAGCAGAAGGCTTCACTACTACGGCTACCTGCTAATAAGTATGATTTGGCCCTGTCTTCAGCTAGAACCCCCGGAAGAAAAGCACAGATTCAGTGAAAACAATCTGAGAAGTGATACTGTGACCCATCAATAAGACATGACCAACAACAGTTTAGACATCTGCAGGAGAGATACAGATGACCACGAGTATGATAAACCTCTTCCGCAATATCCACATATTCTTTTAATTAATTGGTTCAATACCATGCACAAAGGTAAGTCCTAACAGACTGCTGTAGAGATCAAATGATTTAATTTGGAGTTACTCCTGGCTTGTATCTATCTAACTCAGGCAAGAATCAGATGGTGTATCTTTTAATTTCAAGGATCCTTTTTGTTCTTTGTTTTTTCCCCCAACAAGCTAATGGCAACGTGAATTGTAAAGTGATTTTATTTTGAGGAACACAAAGTAAATAGATATTATTTTAAGGCTAATGTACCAAATTGGACAAATAGAGTTTATAAACTGAAGTTTTTTGAAAGAAAACATGCTTCATTGGGTGACATTTGCTAAAAACACTTGTATTCATCATGTCTTGATGCCTTCGTGGCTTATTTATGACTCTATTAATGCTGTCTGCTCTGGTGGTGAAGCTCCCACCTAAGTAGTAACATAAATCAGTAGGATGAAAAAAGTCGACCACACTGCAACATTTTAATGCTTCTGGGTAAGAGAGACTCATGAATACAAAATGCTGAAAATCAATAGTAAAAAAGCATCCAGTCATGCCAAATCAGGCTCTGACCTTCTTCCCCCTTAAAGTTTCATCGTGGCCAGGCGGTTGGTTACCAGCACTGCATGTCCGGGTTCTCTGCCTGCTGCAGAAGCGGGGCGCAGTGTCCATGGGGCAGCGACTTGCACTTTCATTTGAGTCGGGATCAAACTAATGGACCCAACTCCTGGAATTACTGGAAATGCCAGGCTAGTGCCCTATCTCCTCCATGCTAGCAGAAATACATGTGAAACACATTTAGAAACTGGCCCACATTCTCCTGGACATCATGTGAAGCTATGGCACCGATAATTTATGGCTACTGAAGAGCTGTTTCCATTCTGAGCCCATATACATATAAAACAGAAGTGACTCTTGTGAAGTTAATATGTTGTTAAATCAGAGAAAGTGAGATCTACTATGTTAGTCCTCTACCACTGTTGCCCGGTATTTTGGTTAAGTTTCAAAGAAATAACTATACTTTGGTGTTACCTGCAACTTTTTTTTTTCTTTTCAGAGTAAAATCTTCAAATTCGGAAAGACTTGGGGGCAGTATAGATGCAAAATTCTGATTCATTGAAAAAGAACATGCTAAAACATGTTCAAGGTTGCGGATCAGTGCGACCATTCTTTCGTTCACCCAACACATCAGCTCTAGTCAAGGTTACGGAAGAGATTTAGTTTTAGCTTCTAGAGTTTTCTTTAGCTCAAATGCTTTATGAAATAAAACTCAAGATCTAAATGACAACCAAATAAACAAACAGTCATGCAAACCATTCTGGAAGGTCCTGCCCCTTCCTTCTCAAAAAATAATTAGGTAAGACTGTACCATCAAAATAAGCAAGCTTTCTGAGATATTCTCCTGCTAAAACGGAACACAATCCTATATTTGCCAAGTTCGCACACAGAGAGTAAATCTTCATAAAAGGTGTGTTTTGTCCTGTGTAGAGATACACAAGGCTAAGCAATATCTTACAGAGATTTTAATTTAATCTTTCATGTAGCCAGGGAGCTTTAAGCTCTAGTGCTTTTAATTTATGTTGCCTCATAAATTAATAATGTAGGTATGACGAAGGGTAGCTCATCAGATTAAATGTGTCATTTTATAAAGCTGTTTGGAAGCAAAAAGTATGAAGCCAGCATTAAGTAGCCTTAAATGATCCATTAGGTGCATAAATCATTACATGTGTTATTTCTGGACTGGACAGTGGTTGAAATGAATGATAATTTAGTTACTGTAATTTTATTTTAAGCTAGTGAGCACTTGCACAAGAAAAGAGAGCAGCACTGACCCTGGCGTGCTCTTCAGTGGCCTGCCAGAGCTCTCTGCATCACTCCCACGCGCAGTCCTGTGCCACGGGTGGGCGGCATCCTTGGTAGTGAGCATGGGACAAGTTCTCCCTGCGTGGCCTACACTCAAGCAGAGCTCTGGCATTTGATGGAGCTGCACAGGGAGACCAGAGCAGTTTGGATGTGAATACATAAGTCTTGGGTTGCTTTGAAGAGTGACTTTCTCCCCATGCTGTGGACACAACTGATAATCTACTCCAGCTTAAACAGAACAATTCCTTACCATGCAATATGGGTCATGCAGAAATTCTTAATATTTTACATTATGGCCTAATGCTCAAAATCTTATAAATAAACTGAATAAACCTGCTCTTAAATTTAATGTGCTACTATGACATTTTGGTTGCAAATTTATTACAATTATATGTGCTATAAAATGGGGAAAAATAATCTGTGCAGCTTTAAACTGGGTTGTGTCCACAACAGCTATGTTTTTCTGTGAAACTAAAGAACATACAAATTCATATATATACAGCATAGTGTGTATATATATATACACATATATAAAATCTGTATAGGAGAGGCTATATATCTATTCACTGTTCCTACATTTTATGATCCCTCTTTTGTATATTTTTTCCTAACGGTTGCTGTTACATGCTCTTTAGCTGTATGGCGAGGCACCCCAAAGCAGTCCTGCTGGCTGAGGCCCCACAAAGCCGTCCACTGAGGAAGGGGGGGTGGGAAGGCACTGCCTGTGCCGTGGTGAGGGGATGCCGAGCTGCCCAGCCCTGCTGAGGACAATGTGGCTGCCCAGGTGTCCTTGGGCAGCATTGCTGCCAAAAAAAATTAGGTGCCTGTGGATTTTAGCAACATGTGTAGGCAAGACCTCCTACTACCTCACTGCTAAGGTGACTTAGATGTCACATTTCCACCTTCTTCCACTACCACCTTTTCATTTGTCTCATTGCAAATGCCTGTCAGAGAGCTTAGATAGTATATAAAATATAAATGAAGGTGATGGATAAAAAGAGAAGCAAGTGATTAAGCAAGTTATTTGTTAGTTCTAGGTCAGAATTGTCTTATTTTAACTACCCAGAAGCCCATGCAATGCAATGCTTCTCTAACATGTCCAACTGTGCCTGGAATGCAAGCTCTCCTGAAGACAGTAATGCCTCAAATAGAGCGGCAAAGTCTCTGTAGATGTCTCTCTATATATGCAAAAAGGTGGAATAATTAAAAGGGGATGCTCAACACTTGGTTTTTCAAGTTTACGTGCATGTGGCATCTCAGTCATAATGGAGCAGGCAGATGAACAGTAATTCTTTTCATAGTAATTCTTAATGCAGGACCACTGAAAGGTCTCAGTGTAGATGGTGGACATGCTGAAAAAGACACATGGTAAGGGCAGTCCTCTGAAGGACTGTCTCATCCAAACGATCAGAGAATACAAGGAAAGCAGATGTCTACAGTGACTTCCTCAAAAACACAAATCTGCAGCAAATCTAGGAACCAAAGCTGTGTCTCCAAATGCCCAAGTCTACTCTGACACCAAGAAAAAACTCTGTAAATTAACCCTATTCAATCAGCTGGTCAGACACAGAAATGCATGTTCTTTACAAAGGCTGCTGCAAGCTTACTCGTAATGATGTTCCCCTGCATCCCAAACAGGCTGCAGGGCTTGCACCTGCTCTTCAACTCAGCTATCATTTAATTAAATGGAAGACATGAAACTACCAACCACATCAATTAACTGCAGCAACAAAGACTATAATGCTTGAGTTTTAACCCCAGGGATCTGGCAAACCATACTGCTCACCCCAGAATTCAGCAGTATTTAAAACATTATCTGAGACCAGCTGGAAAGAAAAATACTTAAAAACCAAAGAAACAAAAAAGGTAGTTGTTTTAGGCTAGCATTTGTTATTAGTTGTAAATAAAACTGTTACTTTCTCTAACCTCCATACTCCTCTCATCTCTGAAGCAATCATGTAAATACAAACTGAAGACTGAAGTGCAGGAAGCACAACATCCTATGAAAATGCCTTTAAAACTTCTGGATACTGCTCTAGGACCTGCAATGAACAGTGAAATTCCTTTATCTGAAGCCCTCAAATGATTTAGAAGATCATTGTTACAGAAGGAATTGTAATGACAGCTAAGCAGCACTATTTCAGCATTTATAATCTTAACCCTAGTCATCTGAGGTAGAGCATTGCCAGAGTACCCTGGTTTCTTAGATATTTTTTCCTGTAGTGAGTTTCCGCCTCACTGCTGCACAGCTGGAAGCTGAGAAATGTGTACTTCTTACTGTTTACTTTCTCAGCTACTTCATTAAAAGGCTGCGAGCCCCACGGTGTAACAGAAGGAGAAAACGTTCACATCCTTCCACGTATCGGGGAAGCTCTCTGACACAGGACATCTTGATGGCTGAGTCATCCCATCTGTCCCAGACACCTCTTAGGCCAAAACGAGATGAGGTGAAGGAGCGCTCACCAAGAGGCAGTCCTTCCAGCAGCCAGAGCATCCTCAGCCCCTTGCGGAGGATGGGCACTCAGGGTTCTCCAGGAGCGCTTCAGGCTTTGTGGGTTTGGCTTGCCCTAAAGACAAGGTGTGCTGAAGACAAAGTGCTGCCTTTGGTTATGACTCTGCTTCCTCCCGGAAATAAACACAACAGCTCGAGTTTAACTGGGATCAGAGCTTGGCCTTTGATGTCAGGGGCATAATGCCAGGAAAATACTGCAATATTTTTTACTTGGCTATTCAAGGCACTGCACTCGCCCTGAGTTTGGAAAAGAAAACTAACTTAGCTTACTCAGAGATTGCCACAAAAGTCAGCTGTGGGTAGAAGAAGAAGATATTAATAAAAAAATGATGTTCACAGAGATTTGAACAGAAAACTCTTGAGAAGCAATTGCAGAGAATGTGGACTTTCATTACGTGATTTGTATCTGGATTTCTTACTGTTGAGGTGAAGTTGTATTAAGAATAATAACATACCACCTAGCACAGGACACAGAATGTATTCAGAACATCCTTCAACAAACCTGAAGAGGAAAGCAAATGCAACCTTGATTTAACTGGCTGATCTGAATGAAATGTCCACAACAAACAGAGCAGCATACAAGAGCCACAGGAGAAAAAACGAAAGCTCCCATACCTGTATCTTTGCTTTGGAGACTGCTTTTCAGCTGACTTAAAAACATGTCCGAGATAATACAAAGGAAAGAATAAAAAGTTCCAGTTTGTTGCAAACCACGTTAGAGTGAAGGGTGCATCAAATTTCTTAAAGGTCAGTTTTGCTAGCTGGGTTGAACCCGACCAGGAGGAGCAGACACCCAGGACCACAGCCACACCCCAGAAAATCTTCTTGACTTGCGTCACGGAGCATTTCCAGCAACAGCGGTTCACCCTTCCACCGCCTTCCGCCCCGGCTTGCATCTGTGCTTCGGCAGGGGCTGGAGACTCCCGCGAGCGCTCATCCCCTGGGGAGAAGAAAACACAAGGCTTACTGAGGAAATCCAGCCCGAACTGCGCTTTTCAAATCCTAGGCCCTTCTGAAGTCACAAAAAACCCACCAGGTCTTGCCACAAAACGTCCTTCGTTTTTAGATCACTGCAAAGCCTCTGGTTCAACTGAGGCATAATTACAAGGCAAATAATAATTATCACCTCTAGATTTAGGAACCACTGCATAAAATGGAAATGAAAATTACATGTTGCTCTGATATACGTAAAAAGGCTTAACACACCACTTAAACTGATGCTGTTAGGACACATAAATGAATGTAAAATATGGCATTGAGTTTAATAAAGCAGCAACAGTGATTACAACAACACTTGGAATTATTATTGTCTTGGAAAACACAGAATTGGGCTGCTTATGGAATATGGTGTTTCTTAAAGGAGAGAGGCGACAATGCATTTAATCCTGCAGTTAAAGCATGATCACTGCAACGTAAGGAGCACAACTAATACTGATCTTGGATCACCAACTATTTCAGTGATCCCTAGCAAAACAGGTCTCCTGAAGCTGTAACCAGATGGCAAAAATTAGACCAACCCACAGGCTGCCCTGAAGAGCATTTCAGACTAGACAACCCTAACTTTTTTTAGCTCGAGTCCCGCACCAAATGAAACCAGACTGGAACTTTGCCCCAGCATAACTGAGCCTAAATGCTGCTGGAAATTTCTCCACTAAAACACCTTGCCCTTTACATCCTTAAACGTGAATTATTATAGCCCTGCTGTCATACCACTATCAGCAGATACTGTGGGCAGCTTGTGAATGACTGAGCAAAGTGAGGTCAGGCGGATCAGTTCCTACCGAGATCAAAACATGCTGGCAGACCTCAGCAACAGGCCACTGCCTTTAGGGCTTTCACCTGCCTTTCTTAAATTCACCCCATTCAACAACCGCTAAAGCTGTCAGTCACTTGCATGCAACGCTCAGCAGTGATTTCTGTGAAAGGCTGACTTCAGTATAGTCAGTCCATTCACTTGAAGGAGGATGTAATAGTAATTCACATTGAAAGCCAGGAACCTACAACTTCGAAAGTGTCCAGAGGTCATTGCATGTATTGAAAAGTGAAAAGAGAAATATAAGTACCGCCAGAACAATGAGAGACTGCATTTTTTCCAATCATTTATTTATATTCAACTCAGACTAGGAGATCCACACACAAAAAATCCTTCCTTATCCTGGTGAGAACCAGTATTTGGAATGGAAAATCTCTTCAAACGTCTTATTTCAGGTTAACCTAAATTTGTATTTACATAAGCTAATACATCATTAAAGAAAAGGTTTATTCCAATGGAGAGAACTATTTATTTCTTTACAGGTAAGAAATACATGATCTGAGCTAAAAGTACCATTAGTTTGCCTAGTAAAGCTGTATTTTGTAACGGGAAGAACTGTGGCTTCTGTTTGGTATCTTGAAATCTAAAGAGCGTAGAGCAGTAAAGATATAAACATCTAGTCTGAGTGGCTTTAAGAGAGACGGGGATGTTACTGGTTTCTCCACTTATTTCAGTTTTCAATAGAAGACTGTGTGGGCAGCTTCCCACATAACAGGAGACGCACCAGCAGGCCAATGAATTATCCAAAGTTAATGTGGCTTTCTATTAAACACGTAATGAAAGGTTACAAGCTACCTGCTAAATGTTAGAAGCAGCTAGAAATGAAAAAAGGCTGCCTGTGAACCCTTCGTTCATTCAAAATAATTTTAACACATTTTCTTTGTAAATATTGTTTGCAACTAATGCTTCTTGCCTCGCTCACTGCACAGACCTGTCAGGGTTCAGTTTACCGAACAACAAAACATCCATTTCTTTTAACTTCACCACGTAATGGGCAGCTGCCAGCGCTTTCTTTGCTGTCCACCACACAAGTCCCGCAATGATGACTGAACTTTTCCTTTCCTCTCAGGCTTTTCTACTGGGCATCATCACTGCAACAGCAAACACTTCACAGGCTCTAAGGAACTCCAGCATCCTTCCCACAGACCACAGGGAGAGCTGGGCACAGGAAAAAATGAATGTAGGCAGCCAGGGTGCCAAGTGAAAGCTTAGAAGGGGTTTGTGCCACTGTGTCAACACAGGGAAGAGCCTCCCTCCACTCACAGTTTGCATCTCTCCAACTACTTGGAGAGGTAGGCAAAAATGTCCTCCTTTTAGAAGACAGCTAGCAGGGCACCTGCTGTCCCCCTCTTCTCTGGAGTTATTCCCACAGGAAGCAGGAAACCAGGATTTAAACCCCTCCTGCTGAAGGTATTTAACACTAGGGAACATGCCTTAAGCCACTAGGGTATACGATATCCCAAGATGAGTAGGTGCTCTGAATTACAACACTGAAGCTGTGTTATTTTTGCTAAAATAAGACTCGATCACCGAGACAGCAAGATAACATGTCTGGCCCTCTGGGCCAGTAGTCTTGGCAATCACTGAAAAGAGGGAAAATCACAACTATATCATCTGATCCACCAAAGACTCAACATAAAGTAACGCAGTGCTTGGTGGACATCCCACAACAGACACTGGGAAGGATCTTCTCCTCATCAAAGGCTGAAGCCGCCCACCCTGCTCCCCGCTGCACTGTGCACATATGCATGAGTCAGCAGCTCATTTGGACAACTTGCATGAATATCACTGCCTTTTAACTCTATTCCATGGCAATTACTTCCTATGAAATAAAGCTAAACTTTACTGATGTCTTCTCTGCTCCATAAGCAAAATTACTTGTCCAGGTACATTTGATTTTGTGTTAAATACAACAACAGAAACATTCGCTTCCAGCAAAAGACAATACTGCATGTATCACTTCTAAAGTGATCTTGCAGCTTGAGGCCCACATTTCTGGGGATGCTCATTCTTTGGATGCATTTACATGCTGGATGGAGTTACCCTAGGCATGATGGGTTTCAAGATGATAGGTGCCATATTTTGGGGTAAAAATCACTGATCCAATGATTAGCAGTTACAAGCTAAGACCTCTTTTAACTATCCATTAGTGAAACTGCATTGTGCCCTCATGATTTCCTGTGCTGCTGGAGGACCAGACAGCAAACGGACACAGCCTTTTCTAATGGATGTGGCATGTCCTAGAGGATACCTGGGACATAATCTGCCCCTCTAAAAGCCAGACTGTGTTTGGAAATGGTGGACACTACAGATGATATACACCTATGTAGTGCCATCCTCAATTTACTACATTGTGGACTTGCCTGCATGCGTAACACCCAGAGCTGTACCTTTCCCTGCCCAGTCCCGGTGTCCCCAAGAGGACAGCTTTTGTCACCCAAGTCGCAGGTGCACAGATGGAGTGACATCAAACCCACACATAGATGAGAAGCTCCTCACTGTCTTTCTAACACTGCTCAAGGCAACAGAATGCACATGAATTTAAAGATGGCAAAATGGCTCTTCAGAATGGATGAGGCAGGATGTTAAAGATTTTTATTTCTGGACATCCTCCTCCAGACTTTTAATGGGTTTCTTCCGTTACCCTGTGCAGCAGACTGCTCTGTATGCTACTGTATCTGCCAAAAGATGAAATCAAAATACTGAGATAGAGAAAAAATGCCTATTTGCTTTTACTAAATTTGGCTTTTCATTCTCCCGTTTTTTCATTCGTTTTCCTGCTTCATAAATCCCAACTGGAACCACTCCTCTTCCCTCCCTTTCAGCCAACCTCTCTCCTAAGGGCATTCAGAAGCAAGGGAAGGAAATCACCTCCAACGCTACTGCCAATGCCATTACCCATGAGGATCCCCAACCCCAGAAAACTGCCATCCTTCTGTTTCCTCTGTTATGGGGGAGACCCCTCTCAGCTGACTTCAGATATCTGTGGTAGGGACATCTCTACCTGAACTACTCACTCAATGCTCCCAGCTGAGGCCATGGACAAACACAGCCACTGGAAAGCCATGCTTACCCCATGTAAGGTAGATGCCTTAGATGATGTGCCCTTTCTCACTGACTACTTATGCTTTCACTGGGTTAGAGAAAATCCACTTCACCAGAGGTTACACCCTGAAATAGTCTGTCCAGGGCACTTCAAAAGTGCTTTAAGGCTTAAGACTCCTGTGCACAGTCAGCCAGTTAAAGGCTTACCATAGGAGCACACTGTACCTCACTGTCGATGTTAAAAATGTGATACTGATAAAAACCAAGGGCGGCATTCATCTTCTCAGTTTGAGACATCTGCTGTGCAGACTTGTGTATCTGAGACAGTCATTTACACTTTCTGCATAGTTAGTAGACAGAAAAAAGACATTTCCATAGCACAATTTATCTCCTCCTAAAACAAGCCAGATGAATCACCCTCTCCCAAGTGCTTGTTTCTCTCTACCAGCTCTAAACAGTCTGGGACGACAAGCTCAGAAGTAGGTGTCTATAGTGTGGGTGTCTGAAGCTGGGTGAGGTAAGTCCCACCTCCCCACCACTGCTGTCAGGAACAGACAGTAAAGCCACCGCAGACAGCACTGGTGGGCTCAGAGCTGGGCCCAGCCACACGAGCATATAGAGCTGTCACCCACGAACTGCTATAGATGCTGCTGACTAGTCTGCAAATGAGCAAAAGAAATAGTACAGAAGTGCCGGGTGCCCTCAGAGTGACAAAGTTCACAGACTAAGGTCCTATCTGTTAGGGACTGAAACATGTGCCTAATGATAATGCACAACTCCCCCAGCTTCCCCAGGCTATGAATGTGCTTCAGTGTAAGCATATTCTTAAATAGCTCTTTAAATCCAGCTTCTGGAAAAAAATCTCTGAGAAGGAAGAATCCTCACAGGTCTCTCTGACAACTACAAATGAGCCATCCTCAAGGCATGTCCATTTGCCAGCCTCTCAAATGTTTTGTAACTACTTGGGCATTGCACAGAACAAGTTTGTAAAGCTTGCAAAAATATTATATGTTTATCATAAATAGGGGAGAAGGAGCTGAGGCAAGTCCTGTAAGAGAGGACGTACCTCAGTATGGGTAGAGCTCTAGAAACCTGTGACATGCAGAGGGATCCAAGCTGGACACTACACAAGGCTTATTCTCACAACCTTGAATGTTTTGTGACTTCCTCCTCACCCAATAATTACTACACTCCCTCAGTGGGAGACCCTTAGTTCCAACACAATTACCAGTTACAAACATACCTAAGAACACACACGAAGACTTCCAGTGGTGGTTTTCTGGATGCACGATACTATTTTTCTCAGTAGTTGACTCTCAAACTCCTCAAAGTGTTTTTACCCCATCCCTGTCTAACCACACTAGCTATGCATTATTTAACTGTCCAGGATTTTTGAGCTAAGCTGTTAAAAAACAGCTGAGGCATCATCCTGTGAAGGGAAGATGAAGTGCCATGAAGTGATTTACATCTCTAATTGCCACTGTGGTTGTCTAAATCTGAAATGATATTTATTCAGATATGTCGCCCAGGCATTTTCTTTACAGTTGGTCAGGTTAACGAGTGAGGTCTTACGGACTCATCTGTTGCCTGGCAGATCACCCGGTAGCTAGTGCAGCTTTCTCATGCCATTGTCCACGATGATCTCTCCTTTAACAGGTCACCTTGATAGCAGGTTTTAAGGAACTGTTAATATTTCATTTAGGAAGCCAGTAATCTCCGTGTATCAACCTTTCCAAAGGCCTATGTCTCTGCTGCACAGAACAGTAATGAGAGCATGCACAGACTAACTTCTGCATCAAGGGACATTCCCTCCTTCTCCAAATTAGCTTTAGCTTTGCCAAGGTTGCTTGCACCAGCTGTATCCTCCTCCCAACCCTACTAGAGCTCCTCAGGTGCCAAAGAATCTGTTCCTGGGGATGCCTAAGCATCATGACTCATAAGCAGGTTTGTGCCTCTCTTACACCCAGACCCTGTCAGGATTCAAAGACACATTTGTTTCCAACTCCCATCTTAAGGATCATCTCCAAGAAATATTTCTGTCCTGTATTTGTCATTGGAACAAGGCCTAAAGCCTCACTTTTTCTCCTCTAGGCAAATGCCCTCCTCACATCATGCTTTCCCAATAAATAAGGACATATTCTTATATTCATATATTCTGAGCAGACAAGCTTTGCTGATATCTGGGTTCCCCTGGCCTTGGAGAACCTGCAAATGAGAGGACCCTCTTGGGCAGATGGGATTCCTGCTCCTTCTAGCACAGGGGTGGGAGGCTGCTGGATGTACTGAGATACTGAAGAGGAGCACACACTCCACCTCCACATTTTGAAGGAAGGGGTTCAGCCCTTCAGTGCTAGAGAGAGTGAGCAATAGTGAGGCACGGGCATCCTAGCATCGCATAAAGCACAGGTCTTTGCTTGGCGTTACCTACCGAGCAAGCTGCAGCCTCACCAGTGTCCTCTGACAGGGGTCAAAACAGGCACATTTGATAAAGGACATGCAGTTTCCCCTTTTTTTATGTTTTTAAGAGGCTTCTGACAAAATCCCACTCCAAAGGACGTTAGAGAAAACAAGCAGCCAGGGAAGGTGCTGGAATGGATAAAGGGCTCAGTACAAGATAGGAAATCAGTGGGGAGTAAATACAGCAATGGGGGAAGTAGGTGAAGCTCTACAGAGGTCTCTGGGACCTGCACTATTCACCATGACCACAGATAACGTGAACACAGGAATCACTGATGAGGTGATGAAGTTTCCTAATGACACGAAGTTAGGCAGGTCAGCAGGGGTAAGGGCCAGCTTGGAGGGATGACAGACTGTATGAGTGGGTCATAAATCAGCAGACGGAGAAGTGTCCCGATAATGAGATGCCAGGTGGGAGTAAACATCCATATGCTGCACACACAGTAATGGGCTCTGGCCACTGCTACTAGAGATCCTAAGCCCTGCACCAGCTGCTCCACAAAAAGGGCAACTCAGTCTTCAGGAGTAGCCAAAAAAGCAAAATAACTGCCAAAAATTACTAGAAACAAAGCAGAAAACAGAGAAGAAAAGTTCCTCTCCCGCAGTACATCTGGGGAAACTGCAGCTCTCAGCATACCCACGCTGCAAGAGATACATCTCAGGGTAGAAAACGCACCTTCCCAGTTGATTCCACTGAGCTGGAGACAGATCAGACAGACCTTTGGCCAGGCCCCTGTTGTGGCTGTGAGTGTGATTTTTGAGGAAAGTGCTCTCGGGTTCCTATGGGGAATCTGTGAGTCCTGTGGGTGGCTGCAGGTGGGACTGCAACGCTTAGGGCTGCTATGGCTTTGGGTTTGTCTGTGCATATTTCCCCAACTTTCCAACCATGGTCGGTGCTGAAGGTCTAACAGATCAGTATTACATTTTTTAATGAATACTAATTAATGTATCATAATGGAAAAAGGACAAACCCCATAAACCTTTATTAAATCAGTTTTTAAATGAGAATATTTGGCAAAAATGGTATCGCACATAAGGATATTTAGATGCTACTTGGGAAACTGTAAAAGTTAAAAGCACTTTCTTTAAATACTTTGCTTTTACAGTAACAGATAAAAATAATTTTACTTAATTTGATCATGGAATGGTAGGACTAAATTAAGAATAAATCAATATAGCAGATAGTTTTAAAATCCACAGTAGAGGTTATTTTAAAGAACAAAACCAGGGTATTAACATTAATAGGTCAGAAGGTCTGAATTTGCTTGAGTCTACAGAATAAGGGATGTAAGTATCTGGAAATGGGGAAAAATGCATGAACACAGATTCAAAGCAAGACGAATGCAATCTGAGTTCAGCCCCTCTTCTGCTATTGGTATTCACAATATAAATTAGCTAATTATACAAAATAAAGCGTTACGATAGCCTATTCAGGATAATCAAACTTATCTGATCATCTCACCTTAATTTCAACAGGGCAGGAAACAGGTCTGTTGGCTTACAGGCAATCAAGATGATTTTCCTGTCCTCTTGTCTACGGAAATCTGTTCTGTATCACTGATACCACCAGATCATCCACATAGCTTAACTCGTACAAAATAGGCATAAGTTTCTTACAATGGGTACTCCCAAATCCTGAAGTATTACTCAAAGATATGTCATTTTCTATCACTAATGGTTATCAGATATTAATTCCCATTTTATCCTGTGCTTTAATATTATACTTAAGCTTACTAAGAGTTGGAATTAAATAATCTGCACATATCTGTTGAAGATACACTAAATTCTCCTCCTTAGCATACACAGTTCTTTCTTTCCCTGTCAAATACTCCACCAAGGCCTTCTGCAAAATATAGATTCTAATTCCTGCTGCTGATACAGAGAGCTGAAAAATTATCAACTCCATACTGCAGCAATTTGGACTTTAATCCATTGAATTTATCTTCAGAGGCAACTGGTTAGAAATTCTATTAAAAGTGCTGCACTTGAATAGGCCTCATTAAAATATGATATTCCATATTGTTTGGTGGGCAGTTCCCCTAAATACTGTCCTCTTTACTATTAATCAGAATCCGTTACTGGAGACCAGAGTGAAAATGGAAGATACTGGGCTTTTATTGCAGTATCAGTGTTGTGGTATTGAAAAGTAACATAAAAGCACATAAAGAATAAACCTGACTATGAGATATATATTCGTGATAGTATGGAAAAAGAGGGTTTGGTTTTTATTTCTCATTATTCTGCATTCCTTGGTTGAGTAAAAATTGGACTGAAACTTACAGTGAGCTACCTGGTAAGGTTACTGGGAGTTTTGCCATTGACTTTGAGGAGACCAGCAATTCTGTGCAAGCAGAACTTCCCTTACAACAAAAATAAGCTATGAGCAAAACTGTATTCTGGGCAAATTTGTGCAAATTTTACCCTGCACAAAGGTTTGCGAGAAGATTATCTGTTCTGATGAAAAAAACAAACTGGATTCTCTGCAGGCAACTACTGTAGTAATTAATCAATCTTTCTTGAGTAATAGTTTTATCTCCAAGGGAATTCAACTAATTATACTAATCTAAATAGCACATTTATATCAGTACCTATATACAGGAATTTATATTAAGAGGTAAGTGAATTAATGCTAACTATGGAGGCTATGCTGTCTGCGTTTTATCAAAAACAAGACAATGTTCTTTCTCCCTTACGGAGCTTTCCGCACTTTAGAGCTGTTTGGCTTTCAAGTAAACACAGTTTTAGACAGAAGATTTTGCTACAGCCCAGTGGTTTCTTGCATGCTGAATTCTAACTCCAATTGATTGCTCCCTTAGAACCTAAAGAGTTAACCTGCTATTGAAGCTCAAACACAAAACTTTTTTGAGGTCCTAAGTTCAAAACAAGATAGTTGGAGCAACTGTTCTCTGACAACCGGTAACTGGGTATTAGAGTGGACTTGACATGAACTTGAGCGTGTTCACTGTGGTTGGTGTAACATACATGTACCCAGAGAAGTCCCCACATTATTTTCTGCTCAAGGATCTACCAGAAGGAAGAAGATGGTGCTTCATCACCTCTCACCAGCAAGCTCAGGAAAAGCGAGGTCTCCTTGGACAGCAAAGTTAGGTTTGGCTAGACCCATGTTGGTACCAAGGCACTCAGTATAACTCCAAGCAAAAATACATTACATCCAAGAATTCTAGTTTCTATTTTCTCCCTCATACTTGCCTCTTCCTCTCTTCAGTGATAAAGGCTTTTGCAGTCTGCTATTCCTCACTTGTTTAAATCAGCTACAGAAGACATGCCTTTTTCAGCCATAAGTACAATACTACCCTTGCTGAAACTTTCACTAGGAAATTTGAGGTGATTGCGGAACTGGCATTTCTAGATCATACTTCCTCACTTTGGTATTCTCCATGACTGAATTACAAGGCTTACGGGACTCACAGGTGGGGGTTTTTTGAGGAGGTTTTGGGCCAGAAGTAGTGATACTGAGCAAAATGTATACATCTTAATTCAAGAAGAGTCAAAGTATAATTTTTGTGTAACCAAGGGGTGCTATATCCCATGGTGAAATCCATGCCTTGAGTAGACTCTCAAAATTTCTGTGGTAGGTACCCCTGCATTATGTCCAGATAGAGTGGATCCAAGTTCCTGGAACTGCGCACGTAACATCAGAGGTGGTACCTGGTTTCTCCAATACATGGTGCCAACACATTTGGTGGGCAGCTTTGCCTAAAAGCAAGCCATCTCTGCATTGCTAAAAACACCTCGTTTCCTGTTGCCTTTGATCTTGTTCTGCAGTGGCTGTCAGCAAAACCCAGTGAAGATTACAAAGTAAATCTACTTTTTTATTGGCCAAATTCCTGCTTCTGCAGGATGCTATCCAGGTCTGCAGTGGCATCTCACGGTTTATAATTAACAAAGATTAACTGGGCTGTGGACTAAAGGTTGGCGATGGTACTCCAGCCCAGTGGAGGGAGCTGCTTCATATCTAAGTGAACGCGCAGTGCTGAGTATAACATGCTAGGAAAGCTACAACATAAATAATGCTATATATGAGGCTTATAACTTGGAAATTGCCGGGGAATATGTGTTGAGTGATCATAAACTCTTACATTGAACTGCTAGTCCTTTCTGAACTCTGGCTCTTAGACTGAACTGCTTCTATACTATAAAAGCCACTGTCTACAATTGTCTGCCATTAGGAAAGAGGGACAAAATTTCTGGCAGCCAAGGGGGCTAACTGCAGCCCAGCATTAGGGCAGTTTCACCATGAATACTGTGTGCAGTTCTGGGCCCCACAGCTTAAGAAGGATGTGAAGGCCCTTGAATGTGCCCAGAAGACGGCAAAAAATCTGGTGAAAGGGCTGGAAGGATGTCCTGTGAGCAGCAGCTAAGGACATTGGGTTTGTCTAGTCAGGAGAAAAGGAAGCTGAGGGGTGACCTCATAGCTCTCCACAGCTTCCTGAAGAGGGGAAACGGAGAAGGGGGTATAGATCTCTTCTCTGTGGTATCCAGTGATAGGATGTGTTGGAATGGTTCAAAGCTGCACCTAAGGAGGTTCAGACTAGACATTAGAAAGCATTGCTTTACTGAGAGGGTGGTCAAACACTGGAATAGGCTTCATAGAGAAGTGGTCAACGCCCCAAGCCCATCAGTGTTTAAGAGGCATTTGGACAATGCCCTTAATAACATGCTTTAAATTTTGATCAGCCCTGAATTGGTCAGGCAGTTGGACTAGATGATCATTGCAGGTCCCTTGTGACTGAAATAGTCTATGATCTATGATGATCTATTCTTTTACAAGAATTATAAAATGAAAATAGGAGATAATGAATGACACATTCTGGTGCTTAATATTTATTTCTTACTAGTTCTTGTTGGAACTTCTTACGGGAGAAATCTATAATTACATAGATGTATTAGTAATCTGCTTATTTTTTGAGAGCAAATGCCTAAATTGATTCAAGATGACCAGAAAATGCACCTTACTTCATTTAGGGATAAGTGGGTGAAACGTAATGGCCTGCGATCTACAGAAGGTCTAAGATGATCCAATAGTTGCTGCTATTGTTAAGTTCTGTCACTGCAAATGAAACTATTGTTTGTCCACAGTGTACACATATTGGCTCATATCAGACACTAAAGTAAGAAAGCTTGGATAAATCTTTAATAACTTATCTTTCTGCTTCATGACACATTAAATGTCCTGCCCTGGAATTAGTTTAGTAACATCAAAATGGTGTCATTTTATTTTTGTATCATTTGGGGAAGGGACATACAGTGCAGAAGTTATGAGTCACCTCCAAACCTATAGCTTGTGGGTTTCCACAGGCAAGATGGTATACGAAATATCCAGTGGGACATGATCAAAGATGAGCTGGTGGGAATCCCCAGTGAGTATGCCTAGAACAGCTAAGAGCAGCTCATTTTGAAGCTGTTTAAAGCCTAAGAAAGCACGGTGCCATTTGGGAAGGGAGCCAGGTGTTATGCAACAAGAAACTCCTCACGCGTTTGGAACAAGATCTTGGATATCTGCTCAAATGCGCTGTTGCATTAACTGAAAATACTGCAAGGAATAGGAAAATTGGGCAAAAGTTGCCCTGGGGCAAAGCCAGAGTGTAATTACTGCCTATATGTGCTTAACACTCAGTACCCACAGTAAAGATGGAAGAGGGTACCACTATTCCATCAGGGGTGTAAGTCTCATTGACTTTACCTGTAACGGCAGAGCTCATGCTGGCAGGCACCATGGAGAAGCAGGCACACGGCAAATTTACACCCTCATTCATTCTGGCAGCTGCACGCAAACTTATTTCCATTACTTCACCTCTAGATCATTTGCTGCATCCCAGCAAAAGCGCTACCACAGCTACGGAGCAAACACAAGGTGGGTTTGATGGTCTCTGCCCTGATCGTGAATGTTCACATCTAAAACCATCGTCCCTTCCAACCCCATGTGATTCTGTGCAGGAAGACAGGCTGATCAAAAGTGAACATTTTGCCAATTAGTCCCTGCAGAAGCAAGCACGCATTCCTTGTGAAGGCCACTTTGATGGGGAAGCACACACAAACCCACAGCCCTGGCTGAGCCACCCAACCACCAGCCTCTCCTGCTCTCCAGCTGCTGTCTTCTACAACGCAGGAGCACTGCGTATTTCTATAACGTACAGTTCTCACATAAAAAAGGACCAGTGGGCACAATGCTAACTCCTGGGCGAAATTTTCACAAGGTCTGTCCTAGTGCTCAAAGTACAAACAAGCACTGCCTGACTACCAAAACCTTTAGATGCCACCAGAAGAACACTGCTAATAGTTAGACAATATGTATCCAGAGATATATTTATGCAACATTTCAGCTGATTTTCCACAAAGGAAGTTTTAGCAGGAACCTGAAGTCATTGACTTCAGTAAAAGAAGTCGTCTCACATCCCTGATCCATCCATCCGTGGCAGTGCCATCCCGTTGCCAGAAAACGTGTGGGAAGTTTGGGGATCCATTCCTATCTACTGCAGGTCTTTTCTTGCGTGCTCTGTGAAACGATGTGCTGCTTGTTTTTAGACAAGTTGCTTCATTCTGCAGTTTCTCGACTGCATCATCTGCAAAATGAGGATAATAAGAATGGCATCTTTTAAGGAAGCAGACTGCCACTTATGGAAGTTTTTGCTGTGCTTGGGATCTTTAGCTTGTGCTTGCTAAAGAAGGGAAAAAGATTTATTATTAAAGTGATTACAGTGTTAATATGCTTGTAATAAATTCCCTCCAGGCATGCAAATATATTAAAGGCCAAATTCATTTCTCATTTGGTACTTGTACAAATTCCCTGCAACTCCAGTGGTGCTGACGAGGTTACTCCAGCTGAGCATGTGGCAGAATCTGGTTCCACAGCAACTCAGTTTAGACAGTTATGTGTAATCATTGAAAGTGGAGAGGTGTCATTTGCTTTATAAGCAACTCTGAATATCACTAATCACTCTTCCTGACAGAATACTGCAGAGGAAATGTGCTATATGGGAAGCTTACAATACCTTTTCCTTGGTGCTGGAAGCCTGGGAATAGATACCTCTAAGTACGGACTAATTAAGTGGAGGATGGGTTTTCTCTGGAAAGGTTACTGTCCTGCAGCTCCTTGTGAAACCTTATGTTACCTATCTCTGGAAGATCCCAAGATGCAGAGCAGGGATAGAAATATTTACCTTCCCAAGGAAAGGTAAATAAGTACACTGTGTTTTCATGTACAAATAGGGTGAAACCAGTCAATTGGCTGGACTTAGAGGAACAGCCACTGTGGTATAGATGGAAACTGGTGAGAAAAACAACGACGGAAAGATGAACAAGCACAAATCAGGTACCAAACCTGCATTTCTCAAAATATGAAACATGTGCAATGGTACCAGGCACAGAAACACATGTTATGGTTACTGCCTGCCTAACTGATGCATGTAGATACAGTTGTCTTGAAAAGTGCTGGTACAGCAGGCTGAGAGCATACTGATGATTCAACCTCTGGAATAATTTGAAATGGCAGTCACGCTTCTGAAGGCGCACAAAGTCCTTATCTCCCTTTTAAAGCAAAGAAGCTACTGCACCGACAGGAAAACAGAGGGAATGCTGGAAGGCTTTACAGCAACGCATATCAATGAAAGGCTTCTCTTGGCTAACTATCCTAGAGTGAAACATATTCCTAGTGGTTCTGCCAAAGATCCTTGAAATGCCTTGATGGTGGTTGATTGGGGAGAAAATCATCATAACTATGAAGCAGAGGAAAGTTTTTGCTGTCTTACTCTTGTACCATTGGCTACGCCTTTTTCAAGGGACTTGGGCTACCAGAGAACGTTAGGAAGGCAGATTTTTGCCAGAGGTATGGCAGCTGGACCAAGGGAAGCAAGCAGTCCACAGTACGCCCACTGCTTCACTTTTGCCTATAACTACATCTTGGCTTTTTCATATGGCTCTAAACACCAGCTGGCAAAATTAGTCAATATTAGTCTGAAAGGAAATGTCAATTGATTTGGAAAGAGAAGCTCTCAAACAAAGCCAGTCTGTTTCATTAAAAGGAAGCAAACAGCAAAGGAAACTCTTACCTGCCTTGGTACGACCTCTGGGCCCTATCGTACACCATCAAGGCAATTTAGATTTTGCTACCAATGATAAAGGAAAGAAGAATCTGAAGTAAAGAAGGAAAAGTCCAACTAGGTCAACAAAGTCCCTGGTGGGCAGCGATAGGGTATCTGAGAGCTTGTGTGCAGAGCAGACATGGAAATGGAAATGCTTGAAAGGATTCCATTTTATGGCCCAGGGAAAGATTGCGCTGCTCCTCTTTCTATATAAGGTAGGTAATAAACTGTATTTGAACTGGTAGAAGAGGAATGAGATGACCCACATTTCAAAGTAAGAACTTGGTGGGTTATTATTATTTACGATTCAAAAAGCATGTGCAATGCACCAAAAGAAAGGGAGACATGCTCCCTACCCAGAGGAGCCTCCAATGCAAACCTTGAAAGAAACACTCTACTATGCACAGGGCTAACTCCAAGTGCCTCTATTTATTGTAATTATAGTGTAATGAAGATCAGACCTGCTCTTCCTGCAGTCAGAAAACTGACATTCCCCTTTCCTATCTCTACAGCAGGTGTTTTTTATATTGGGGGAATGAAACAGCTGTATTCTCCATGAACTGAAATAACAAGCTTCAGGCACTCCTGATTTTCCACTTTTACTTGCTGATTTTAGTTCCTTTCCCCTTCTCAGACATTTCTGTGTTTTCTCACTCTCTCCTCCACAGGAGCTATTGCTACGTTTTTTTTATTTCCTTTCTTTGTTCCTTAGTTTTTCAATATTACTTTTTTTCTTCTTCATGAGCTTTCTATGGAGTCTCACATTCATATTTTATCTCTTACTGTTCAATTGTTCCCTTTTTTGAGTTGTTCTTCCTCTTTGCCTCATCTTGCTCATCCCTTTCTGCCTCTCCTCCCTCTGTTCCTCTCAGCCAACCTTTTTCCTCTCGCCAACCCCATTCTCTCAACCAATTACCACATCCCCCAGCGGATCCCCCAAACCAGTGGCTTCCTCTTTGCCCTTCCTTTAGGAACTGAGCGCCGCATCCATCCCTCAGATGGGCTCCTCTTCCTGACCTGCACCCTTATTCTGTTCCTCCTGCTCCTGTATCACCCCCTCCATCTCACCTTCTCTGCCTCTCTAGGACACAGCTACAGGTTTCTACCCAAGATCCCAGCTCCTTGCCCCAGACCTCCCCACTGGCTACACACAGAGCTTCAGAGCTCTCTGGGAAACCCTCTAAAGATTGTCACTGCGCTTTTCAAGGCCCCCAGCCATGGTCCCTGAAAATCTCCACAGGTCCCTGTGGTCCCTGAAGGCCTGCCAGCCCTCCGCTGCTGTTGGGCTCCCAATGCCCCTCCTAGCCACAGAGCCCCAGTCCCACTACTACCATAAAGCTGGACTGGCAACCAGCGGCGAGGACAGATGGTTGGGGCAGTGTCCCTCCCATCGGAACACAAATCTCTCCAGCATCATCCCTTCTACCAGGGGTCCAGCCTGGCAGGCACTGGCTCAGGGGCTTGGGGGTCGCTCTCGGTGCCCGGGGGGACCTCTGGGAGAGGAGCTCTGCCTCTGGAGTGTGGAGGACGAAAGAGCCAGAGCAGAGCAGAACGGGGGTGGGCGCCGGCGATGCCCGGCGGCGGGGAGCTGCGCGACCCGTGGGCGGGCGGCGGGGGTCCCGCC